>CM075723.1:149870094-150107391 GCA_037974335.1 Prionace glauca | reverse complement strand
TCACGTGCTCACTGTGTCGGAGTTGGGGGGCATTTGAACGGATTTGGTGGGGGGGGGGCATTTAGAACAGAGTTGGGGGGGCATTTAGAATGGATTTGGTGGGGGGGGCATTTAGAACGGAGTTGGGGGGCATTTAGAACGGATTTGGTGGGGGGGCATTTAGAACGGAGTTGGGGGGCATTTAGAATGGAGTTGGGGGGCATTTAGAATGGAGTTTGCGGGGGCATTTAGAATGGATTTGGGGGGCATTTAGAATGGATTTGGTGGGGGGGCATTTAGAACGGAGTTGGGGGGGCATTTAGAACGGATTTGGTGGGGGGGCATTTAGAATGGAGTTGGGGGGCATTTAGAATGGATTTGGTGGGGGGCATTTAGAATGGAGTTGGGGGGGGCATTTAGAACGGATTTGGTGGGGGGAGCATTTAGAACGGAGTTCGGGGGGGCATTTAGAACGGATTTGGTGGGGGGGCATTTAGAACGGAGTTGGGGGGCATTTAGAATGGAGTTGGGGGGGGCATTTAGAACGGATTTGGTGGGGGGGCATTTAGAACAGAGTTGGGGGGGGCATTTAGAACGGATTTGGTGGGGGGGGCATTTAGAACGGAGTTGGGGAGGGCATTTAGAACGGATTTGGTGGGGGGGCATTTAGAACGGAGTTGGGGGGGCATTTAGAACGGAGTTGGGGGGCATTTAGAATGGAGTTTGGGGGGCATTTAGAACGGATTTGGTGGGGGGGGCATTTAGAACAGAGTTGGGGGGCATTTAGAATGGATTTGGTGGGGGGGGCATTTTTAGAACGGAGTTGGGGGGCATTTAGAACGGGATTTGGTGGGGGGGCATTTAGAACAGAGTTGGGGGGGCATTTAGAACGGATTTGGTGGGGGGCATTTATAATGGAGTTGGGGGGGGGTGGTTTAGATCGGAGTTGAGGAGGAACTTCTTCACTCAAAGAGTGGTGAATCTCTGGAATTCTCTGCCCGTTGAAGTGGTGGAGGCTGCCTCGCTGAATATATTTAAGTCACGGGTGGATCGGTTTCTGATAGACAGGGGAATTAGGGGAGAACGCGGGAAAGTGGAACTGATCCACTTTAGATCAGCCGTGAATGGCAGGGCAGGCTTGAAGGGCTAGATGGCCTACTCCTGCTCCTATTTCTTATGTTCTATGGAATTCTCTACCACAGAAATGGTCACTGAGCGTATTTAAGAAGGAAATAGGTAGATTTGTAGATTCTAAAGGTGACAAAGGGTATGGGGAGCACACCAGGGACTCGGGCTTGATTCCTGGTTTGGATCACTGTGTTGTATGGAGTTTGCATGTTCTCCCCATGTCTGCATGGGTTTCCTCCAGGGTGATCCAGTTTCCTCCCACAGTCCAAAGATGTTCGGTGGATTGGCCATGCTAAATTCATCCTCAGTGCCAGGGGGAATTAGCAGGGTAAATACATGAGTTATGAGGATAAGGCCTGGATGGGATTGTAGTCAGTGCAGGCGAGGTGGGCCAAATGGCCTCCTTCTGGATTCCATGATTCTCTGAGTTTTGTTTTGAGATAGAGGAGAGGCCACGATCATATTTAATGGTGGAGAAAGCTCCAAAGGCCAAACGGCCAATCTCGGCTCCTATTTCTGGTCTCTATAGGCGAAATGCCAGTGGCTCTGTCACACGGGGCTGAATTGGGGCCTTATATAAATCGGCTGCCCTCCACCATGGGAGCAGGCAGCCTCTCCATAACTGACCAGCCACTGGAAAATGATGGTGATGGGATTGCGTTGGGAAGCCGTCTTAACATGGCACCGCACTCTTTCACCAAGCCCCCCACTGTCCCCCCCCCCACCCTTCCCCTCCTCCCCACACACTCACACACCCCACTGCTACCTCATAGCCTGCCAAAATGATGGGTAAAGTTCCACCTGATTGCTGGGGGGAGGCAGTTCAGAGGCAGGACATGGTGCTGCACTGAAGTTTAAGTTAAGGTTATTTATTTGTGTCACATTAACACTGCAATGAAGTTACAATGAAAACCCCCCCTAGGGCGGCACGGTAGCACAGTGGTTAGCACTGCTGCTTCACAGCTCCAGGGTCCTGGGTTCGATTCCCAGCTCGGGTCACTGCCTGTGTGGAGTTTTCACATTCTCCTCGTGTCTGCGTGGGTTTTCTCCGGGTGCTCCGGTTTCCTCCCACGGTCCAAAGATGTGCGGGTTAGGTTCATTGGCTATGCTAAAATTGCCCCTTAGTGTCCTGGGATGTGTAGGTTAGAGGGGATTAGCAGGTAAAATGTGTAGGGATATGGGGATAGGGTCTGGGTGGGATTGTGTTCGGTGCAGACTCGATGGGCCGAAGGGCCTGTTTCTGCACTGTAGGGGTTCTATGGTTTCTATAGTCGCCACACCTGTTCGGGTACACTGAGGGCGAATTTAGCATGGCCAATGCATCTGACCAGCACGTCTGCTGGACTGTGGGAGGAAACCGCAGCACTCACTCAGAGGGAACCCACACAGACACGGGGAGGACATGCACAGACAGTGATCCAAACCGGGAATCGAACCGGGCGCTGTGGAGGCAGCAGCGCTAACCACTGTGCCGCCTGGTCTGGAGAAGACTCGGTGATGCCCTACCAGAAAGACACTGGACGGGATTCTCCGACCACACTCGCTTCAAAACCAGAGACACTCGCCCAAGGCCAAGGGGTTTTTGCGTGGTCCATCCTCTGCCCACTACAATCCCCAACGGGAAAATTTCGGCCACTGTCCGATTTTCGGAGATGGAGTTAAACCCCAACCACAGTCCAAAGTTCAGCTACAGAGAGAACGTGCTGAAGAAAGTTAAACCTTCTGGAGCTGGCTTGTCGGGCAAGCGAGTGCTATGAAATTCAGGACAGTCCAATTTAAAATTAGATGTTGCTACATTCTCGCTGGCTGTAGATTGAAATTGAGTTATTTGATGCATGAGACAGTTAGATGACACGGTTTCGGGAAATGCAGGTGGGACAAGATGTGATGATTACACACCCTGGTACTCATTCCGAGAAACCAGCACAGGCGAGTTTCCATTTAGTTTTGTTTAACATTCCTCACAAGGTAAATTGAATTTAATTCTGGTCTGTATCTTACTCAACATTCGAGTTTGCCAACTCCCCAGGATTGCCCCGGTCTCTCCAGATGCTCAAAATCAATCTCCGGATCGATACCGTGAACAGAAAGACCCCCCCCCCCGAGCAATCTTTACAGAGGGCAGCAACAAAATCTGCTTTGGATGTGGAAAGGAAAGCTCACCGTTTGACAAAAAAAATCAAGGTCGCTTGACTGCAGCTCCAGGGATATGGCCAATCAGAGTTGGCAACCCTGTGTCAGGTCAAGGGCAAGTATGATGTGGACTTGAGGGGCTGAAGGGCCTCCTCCTTGTTACCATAGGACACAGAACAGCACAGGAACAGTGCTGAACATGAGGCCAAATTAAATTAATCCCTTCTGCCTGCCCTTACATGTTCACATACTTATCCAAAAGCCCCTCAAACACTCCTATTGTATCTCCCTCCACCACCACCCCTGGCAGCACGTTCCAGACACCCCCCACTCTCTGAGTAAAAAAAATCTTGCCCCTCACATCTCCTCTCGCCTTCAGTGTGTGCCCCCTAGTATTAGACATCCCAACTCTGGGTAAAAGGTTCTGACTGTCAACCCTATCTCCTCCTCTCATAATTTTATAGACTTCAATCGGGTCTCCCCTCAGCCACTCCAGAGAAAACGACCCTAGTTTGTCCAGCCCTCTCCTTATAGCTCATACCCTCTAATCCAGGCAGCATCCTGGTAAACCTCTTCTGCACCCTCTCCAAAGCCTCCACGTCCTTCCTGTAGTGTGGCGAGCAGAATTAGATGCAATAAGTGCAGCCGAAACCAAACTTTATAAAGCTGCAACACGATACCCTGATTCTTGCGCTCAAATGCCCGACCAATAAAGGCAAGCGTGCCGCATGCCTTTGAACCATAGAAAATTACAGCTCAGAAACAGGCCTTTTGCCCCCTTCTTGTCTGTGCCGAACCATTTTTTGCCTAGTCTTTGTTGCTGTGCGGGACACATGGATTTGGGCCTGTGTCCGTGGGAGTTTGCGCGTTCTCCCCATGGTTGCGTGGGTTTCCTCCGGGTGCTCCGGTTTCCTCCCACATCCCAAAAATGTGCTTTTAGGCTGATTGATTGGGGTAACAAATTGTCCCTATATTGGACCTCCCTGATCCTCACACATTAGTCATAGACTAAAAATCATGAATAGGTCACTGACAATGGGACGGCGGCGCGGGCTCGTTGGGCCGAAGGGCCTGTTTCCCATGCTGTGTTGTTCTTTGTTCTTTGTTCTTTGTTCTAGTCCCACTGACCTGCACTTGGAACATTTCCCTCCACACCCCTCTCATCCATGCACCTGTCCAAATTTTTCTTAAATGTTAACCATTTACCACTCACGTGCTCACTGTGTATTCCACACTCCCACCACTCTCAGCGTGAAGAAGCCCCCCCTAATATTCCCTTTAAACTTATCTCCTTTCACCCCTTTTTACTACCTACTGCTGCAGCTCTGTGATACCCAGATTATTAAAGAGTTGAGATAGAATTCAACTATTGTTTGGATCAATGGCTGAAATTGGAAATTTTGAGCTATTTGATGGTGATGGGGGGGGGGTGTTAAGGTGAGGTGGGTGGGGGTGTGGGGGGGTGGAGTTGAATTTCTGGGCCAGCTTTCCTGCTCCCACCCCCCAGAGATTGAGCATAGAATACAACAGAATCCCTACAGTACAGAAGGAGGCCATTTGGCCCATCGAGCCTACGCCAACCACTATCCCATCCAACCCCCATTCCCATATCCCCGCATATTTATCCCCTGCTAGTCTCCCTGACACTAAGAGGCAATTTAGCACGGCCAATCCACCCCCCAACCCGCACATCTTTGGACTGTGGGAGGAAACAGGAGCACCCGGAGGGAAACCCACGCAGACACGAGGAGAATGTGTGCAGACTCCACACAGATAGAGACCCCAAGCCGGGAATCGAACCTGGGTCCCTGGTGCTGCGAGACAGCAGTGCTAACCACTGTGCCACCAATTGCAAAAAAAAATACGGGAAAAGATGGCAGGTGGAATGGTGTGGGAATATCTTGGGGGCATGGAGGGTGCAGGGTATGGGGTGGGGAGGGGACATCTCAAGGGGAGTAAAGCAGTCACAATCTAAAATAGCCAAGGTAATAATGGACCTCCCCCTATCCCCTGCCAACAAAAACACTTTGCTTCATAATCTCACAATGTTTCTCCAGAACCTGCTGTACACACGGACACGAGGAATAGAGGTAGGGGTGGTCACTGGGTCCTTCAGACCTGCCCCGCTATTCAATACAATTATAGCTGATCAATGCCAGCCTCAACTCAGTGAGTAGGCACTCGATGCACCAGAGACCAAGCAAAGGTCACAACCCACAGCCTGAGACAAGACTGAAAATTTAAAGTTTATTTATTAGTGTCACAAGTGAGGCTTACATTAACACTGCAGTGAAGTTACTGTGAAAATCACCTAGTCGCCACAATCCGATGCCTGTTCGGGTCAATGCACCTCACCAGTGCATCTTCCAGATTGTGGGAGGAAACCAGAGCGCCCTGGGGGAAACCCACGCAGACACGGGGAGAACGTACAGATTCCACACAGACGGTGACCCCAAGTCGGGAATCGACCTGGGACCCCGGTGCTGTGAGGCTGCAGTGCTAACCACTGTGCGGCACCGTGCTGCCCATTTAGCACGGCCAATGCATCCAACCAGCAAGTCTTTTGGACTGTGAGAGAAAACTGGAGAACCGGGAGGAAACCCACGCAGACACGGGGAGAATGTGCAGACTCCACACAGACAGTGACCTGAGCCAGGAATTAAGGCGGCACGGTGGGCACAGTGGTTAACAGTGCTGCCTCACAGCAACCAGGGGTTCAATTCCAAGCTGGGGTCACTGCCTGTGTGGAGTTTGCACATTCTCCCCGTGTCTGCGTGGGTTTCCTCCGGGTGCTCCGATTTCCTCCCACACTCCAAAGATGTGAGGGTTAGATTGATTGGCCGTGCCAAATGGCCCCTTAGTGTCAGGGGGATCAACAGGGCAAATATCTGGAGGCTACGGGAATAGAACTGGGACTGTGGTCAGTGCAGGCTCGATGTGGTGTAGAGGTTCTATGATTTATGAACCGGGGTCCTTGGCGCTGAAAGGCAGCTGTACTAACCACTGTGCCACCATGACAACTGAAACAGTCCAGATCCAAATGACTTTTAGATTTCTGTTTGTGTTCGAAATTAGTTTAATTCCTGCAGAAGAGAAATTAGCGCCATAGTCAATTGCAAAAAAATCAGCCCCCTGCCTAGAAAATTGCCGGGAATCATTCTCCCATGGGGCTACGAATAAATCGGATTTTAGCTTTCAACCACAATCTAAATTCACTGGGGGTGTTTTAAAAGCTTAAAGGTCGCCCCCATTTTAAAAGTTTTGTAACTTCCTAAACCGTATAGCCCAGGTCAAGCCTAGCCGGCAGTGAAAGGATGACTTCTCAGCCTTGAAGTACACTGGGCAATCCAAAGACCAAGATAAGGTGCTATATAAATGAAATTTCTTTCTTTGCTATTCTTCAGCTCTCAGAGATGGGGAGGCCGGCGGTGGTTTTTGAAGTTTGTTTATTAGTGTCACAAGTAGGCTTACCTTGACGCTGCAATGAAGTTATTGTGTAATCTCCCAGTCGCCACACTCCAGCACCTGTTCGGGGTACACTGAGGGAGAATTTAGCACGGCCAATGCACCCTAACCAGCGCGTCTTTCGGACTGTGGGAGGAAACCGGAGCACCCGGAGGAAACCCAGGTAGACACGGAGAGAAGGTGCACAGATAGTCCTCAAGCCAAGAATCAAACCCTGGTCCCTGGCGCTGTGTGGCAGCTGTGCTCACCACTGTGTCGCCCTAAGGGTGCTCAGATAGGAGTGATGGCCTTGTGGTATTATCACTAGACTATTAACCCAGAAAGTCAGCTAATGTTCTGGGGACCGGGGTTCGAATCCCACCACGGCAGATGGTGGAATTTGAATTCAATAAAAAAGTGCCAGAGACCCAGATTCGATTCCCGGCTTGGGTCACTGTGTGTGTGTGGTGTTTGCACATTCTCCCCATGTCTGTGTGGGTTCCCCCGGTATGCTCCGGTTTCCTCCCACACTCCAAAGACGTGCAGGTCTTTCTAAAAGGAAGAGAGAAAGTTTCTTGCTGATGTGTCGGATGAGATAAAGAATGAAATGAAACTAGGACCAGGACAGCTTTGAGATGGAGTGAGCCAGTGCTGCTGGAGAGAGATATCGCGGGTGTTAAAAAGCTGTTGGAGTTTGCGTGCCTTAACTCCTAAAAGGAGGAAAAAAGATACCTGGTTGAAAACTTAATATAGGAAAAATTGGGCAATTTTTGGAACTGATCTCTGGTTAAGAGAGCAGATTATTTAAGAAACTTTTGGACGGTTTGATGGGATGGTCCAGTAAATGGGTTAGCTTATGAGGAGAGATTTTATAGGCTGGGCCTGTACTCGTTGGAGTTTAGAAGGCTGAGTTACAGAGACTTACAAGATAATGAAGGGGCTCGATAGGGTAGAGGCAGAGAGATTCTTCCCTCTTAGAAAGGAAAACAGAACTAGGGGGCACAGCTTCAAAATAAGGAAGGGGGGGGCAGTTTATAACGGAGTTGAGGAGGAACTTCTTCACTCGAAGGGTGGTGAATCTCTGGAATTCTCTGCCCTTTGAAGTGGTGGAGGCTGCCTCGCTGAATATATTTAAGTCACGGGTAGATAGGCTTCTGATAGACAAGGGGATTAAGGGTTATGGGGAGAAAGCGGGAAAGTGGAACTGATCCACATCAGATCAGCCATGATCTTATTGAATGGCGGGGCAGGCTCGAAGGGCCAGATGGCCTACTCCTGCTCCTATTTCTTATGTTCTTATGTTCTAAATGGTTGAATTCGAATGGCTCAAATAGCCTGCTTCACTCACAACTGCCTTGCAAACTTATTGTACAAGTTACCAGCTTTGCAGCTCTCTTGAGCATTGATATCCAGGCTGGTGCCTGAGCGTTCAGGGCCAATCACCCTCACACTCAGATTCAGCACTGTACAGCAACACTGTTATACTTTTTAACTCACAGAGTGAGGCCTCTTTAAGCTCTCTGGTTGAGTGAAGCTTAGAGCTTGCAATGTTTCTGCGTGTTAGCTCATTTTTAACTTGGCCTGCCATCCTATCCAAATCATCATGTTAGTGATTCGACCTGCAGGGAGACACCAGGTAAAATGACAGATTGACATCTCACCCTCTGGCAAGGGGAGCCTCTCTTTGTGCCCAAGCTAAAGTTGCTGACAGGAGTGGCAGAAGAACCAAATGTGTTTCCCCAGCAGAACATTTGGACACCTCATCTGTCTCGCCAGTGTTGTGTGAACATTACAGAGAGTTTACGCCGGTAATCAGTGTTGGAAAGGAAGTTACACAAAACTTGCAGAGAGTACCAATTAGGCCTCAACTGCAGTACTACATCTCAACTCTGGGCAGCATGCATTACATAAGAACATAAGAAATAGGAGCAGGAGTCGGCCATCCAGCCCTTCGAGCCTGCCCCGCCATTCAATAAGATCATGGCTGATCTGAAGTGGATCAGTTCCACTTTCCCGCTTTCTCCCCATAACCCTTAATCCCCTTGTCTATCAGAAACCTAAATACCCGTGTCTTGAATATATTTAGCGAGGTAGCCTCCACCACTTCAACGGACAGAGAATTCCAGAGATCCACCACCCTTTGAATGAAGAAGTTCCTCCTCAACTCCAATCTAAATTGCCCCCCCCCCTTATCTTGTTTCCTGTAGTCCTGCTATCCTATCTAAGCGGGAAGAATCTCTCTACCTCTACCCTATCCATCCCCTTCATTATCTTATACTCCTCTATAAGATTCCCTCTCAGTCTTCTAAACTCCAACGAGTACAGACCCAGTCTCTTTAGTCTCTCTTCATAGTCCAACCCCCTCATCTCCGGTATGAGACTTCAGTCACATTAAGAGGCTGGAGACAAGAGTAGAATTAATCATATTAATGATATGACCATTTAATAGAATTATCGAATCCCTACAGTGCAGAAAGAGGCCATTTGGTCCATCGAGTCTGCATCAGATCCCTGAAAGAACTTCTCCCATCCACCATACCTCTCTAACCCCATGTATTTACCCATTTAGATGGCTAATCCACCTAACCTACATATCTTGGGACACTAAGGGACAATTTAGCATGGCCAACCTGCATATGGGTGGTACAGTGGTTAGCACTGCTGCCTCACAGCTCCAGAGACGTGGGTTCGATTCCCGGCTTGGGTCACTGTCTGTGTGGAGTTTGCACATTCTCCCCATGTCTGCGTGGGTTTGCTCCGGTTTCCTCCTACAGTGCAAAGATGTGCGGATTAGATGGATTGGCCATGACAAATTGCCCCTTAGTGCCCCAGGATGTGTAAGTTAGAGGGATTAGCAGGATAAATATATGGGGTTATGGGGATGGGGCCTGGGTGAGATTGTGGTCAGTGCAGACTCGGATGGCCAAATGGCCTCCTTCTGTGCTACAGGGATTCTTTGGTTTCACGCTTCTACCATTGGAGAAAATCGGCCTTGTTTCCCAAAGAGCAGTGAGGGATAAGAGGAGATTAGTTTGAGATGTTTGAGCAAGTACAGAGGGTTTCGATTGAGCAAGTACAGAGGAATTGCTTCCACTGCCAGAGGGTCAACGACCAGAGGGCAAAGATTTTAGATCATTGGCAAATGACCCACGGTGATGGTGAGAAGGATTCTGCTTTTCCACACCATGGGCTGTTACACCACCGCTGAAAGATTCAATAGCAACTTTCAAAAGAGGAATTAGATAAATTCTGAAGTAGAAACTTCTGCAGGGCCATGGGTCAAGGAGCAAAAAAGTAGAACTAATTGGAACTATGAGGAGAGGCTGCATAAACTAGGCTTGTACTCGTTAGAGTTTAGAAGAATGAGGGGAGATCTCATTGAGACGTATAAGATGATGAATGGGATGGATAGGATAGAGGTGGAGAGACTCTTCCCGCTCAAAAAAGACAGTAGGACTAGGGGGCACAGCCTCAAGATAAAGGGGAGGCGGTTTAGAACAGAGTTGAGGAGGAACTTCTTCACTCAAAGGGTGGTGAATCTCTGGAATTCTCTGCCCGTTGAAGTGGTGGAGGCTGCCTCGCTAAATATTTTTAAGAAACGGGTTGATGGGTTTTTGATAAGAGAAGGGATTAAGGGTTATGGGGAGAGGGCGGGAAGGTGGAGCTGAGTCACGACAGATCAGCCATGATCTTATTGAATGGCGGGGCAGGCTCGAAGGGCCAGATGGCCTACTCCTGCTCCTATTTCTTATGTTCTTATGTTCTTATGTTCTTATGATGACCATGAAACCATTGTCGATTGTCATAAAGACCCATCTGGCTCACTAATGTCCTTTAGGGAAGGAAATCTGCCATCTGTACATGGCCTGGCCTACATTGATCCATAGCAATGTGTTTGACTATCTTATAAACATGAGTAGGCCATTTGTCCCCTCAAAAATGTCCTCCCAGTCCGTACAACTGATTCAATATTCAACAGTCGCCACATTTAATTTCACCTCCGCACCAGGCATCAGCTGAGGAATTCTCTGCCCGTTGAAGTGGTGGAGGCTGCCTCGCTAAATATTTTTAAGAAGCGGGTTGATGGGTTTTTGATAAGAGAGGGGATTAAGGGTTATGGGGAGAGGGCGGGAAGGTGGAGCCGAGCCACGACTGATCAGCCATGATCTTATTGAATGGCGGGGCAGGCTCGAAGGGATAGATGGCCTACTCCTGCTCCTATTTCTTATGTTCTTATGATAGCTCATTCTTGAAGCTGATATGATGGGCCAAATGGCCTCCTCAGTGCTGTGGAGGCTGGAAGATCATTCAGGCTTCCTGTCACCCATCACTATCCTGCCACCCCCGCAGGCAAACATGTACGTGTTTCAATATCAGATTAAGGCTTTCAACCCAAAGCATCATCATTGAACAGCCAGCCACCCTTTACCAGTGATGGTGTGTTACCGTTACCGTGGGTCGTCATGGTAACTCGTGCTTCCACATACACGCTGTAGTCTGGAGCTACAGGGAGTCATGGTTGACACTCCCTTTCCATCATATGGCTGACCAGGAGCCTTCCTCTCACCTATCGCTCGCCGTTGGTGCAGGCTGGAAGAATTTCCAGGTCAATATTTAACCTCTTTGGCAGCATCATGACCTCACATAAGAACATAAGAACGTAAGAAATAGGAGCAGGAGTAGGCCATCTAGCCTTTCGAGCCTGCCCCGCCATTCAATAAGATCATGGCTGATCTGTCGTGACTCAGTTCCACTTTCCCGCCCTCTCCCCATAACCCTTAATCCCCTCTCTTATCAAAAACCCATCAACCCATTTCTTAAAAATATTTAGCGAGGCAGCCTCCACCACTTCAACGGGCAGAGAATTCCAGAGATTCACCACCCTTTGAGTGAAGAAGTTCCTCCTCAACTCCGTTCTAAACCGCCCCCCCCTTTATCTTGAGGCTGTGCCCCCTAGTCCTACTGTCTTTTTTGAGCGGGAAGAGTCTCTCCACCTCTATCCTATCCATCCCATTCATCATCTTATACGTCTCAATGAGATCTCCCCTCATTCTTCTAAACTCTAACGAGTACAAGCCTAGTTTATTCAGCCTCTCCTCATAGCTCAACCCCCTCAACTCCGGTATCAGCCTAGTAAACCTCCTCTGCACTCCCTCCAAGGCCAAAATATCTTTGCGCAGGTGCGGCGCCCATCATTGACCATCATGCCCTGGGCTGGGAATTGAACGAGAGAACTCCACCTCAGAGGCAGGGGCATGATCTACTGTGCCACCAGAGCCTCCACCATTACTGGTTAGTTTGGCTCAAATGTGAGAACATATTGCCCAAAGAAAAGAGGGAGGGGACGAGACGGTGGCACAGTGATTAGCACTGCCACCTCACAGTGCTAGGAACCTGGATTCGATTCCCTGGTTGGGTCACCGTCTGCGTGGAGTTTGCATGTTCTCCCCGTGTCTGCGTGGGTTTCCTCCGGGTGCTGTGGTTTCCTCCCACAGTCGGAAAGACGTGCAAGTTAGGGGATTAGCCACGATCAGTGTGCAGGGTTACGGGAACAAAGCGGGGGAGTGGGCCTAAACGGAGTGATCTTTCAGATAGTCGGTGCAGACTCGATGGGCCAAATGGCCTCTTTCTGCACCCTAGAGATTCGATAGTTCCATTCTCTCGCCTCCAGCCTCTTCAAGTGACTGAAGTCCCTTGTGATTGGCATCCTTTTTGATTGGGTTTGGCTTGATTAATTATTGTCACATGTATCGGTGGAGGTTGAGGGGCGAGGGAGAGGAGGGAGGAGGAAGAAGAAGACTTGGGGTGTGATGAGGAAGAGGCTGGGAGAAGAGGTGGGAGGGAGGAAGGGGGGGGAGAAGGAAGACCGGGTGGGGGGGAGGAGGAAGAGGGCTCCTGATGGACGTACTGTGCACCTTAATCCCACCACAGCCAGAGATGGTTCAGTCCCCCTCTCCTCTGGATGGGGTTAAATCTTTTCCCAGTTCTAATGCAGAGTGGGAAATGTGTCAGCCATTAGCACACCCCCCCCCGCCTTTAGCTGCTGTTTGATTTTCTTTCTCACTTCTAATTGCGGTGGACCGCTGCCAAAACTGAGTCTTGCCACCCCCCCCCCTCACCCCCGCCTCATAACCACTGCCTGGCTAACAATACATTCCTGTTTTATCATTCATGGGATTGCACAGAGCATCCACTACCCGTCCTCAGTCACTTGCCAACTAACTATTGCCACAGTCGGCATTCATTACCTTCCTAAAGCGTTTACTAAGATTGCAAAATGACTGTTCTGCTATTTTGGCAGTGCTTGCTTTGGTACATAAACCTGTTAGTCCCTGAGCTGTGGGGGGGGGGGTTTCTCTCCAAAGATAGGAAGCATATAAATAGACTGGATCAAGGAACAGAATGTATAGTGAAACATGTTGGAGGATAGAGAGGAGGAGGCCCCATTATTGGGCAGAGAGACAGTGGTAGACCACCTTGCGGCTTTTGGAGATGAGCCTTTGTCAAAGCTTTGACTCAAAACGTCAGCTCTTTTCTCTCCTCTCAGATGCTTCCAGACCCGCTGAGATTTTCCAGCGTTTCCTCTTACCAGCATCCGCAGTAATTTGCTTTTATCCAGTAAGTCCTGTGCAGTTTTGTGGTGTCTTCGTCACAAATTTCAAACTGTGAGTAACTATCTCTGACGGATTAGTCAAGAATTAGAAAGTGCAAAATAATTTAAACTCAAGACGAACTCTAAATCTTACACTTCGTGCCGTTAAGTTTCTCAGAGCAGAAAGTGGTTGTACTTTTGATTTTGTCAACACACAGACTTTATTTTTTTTATAAAGTCAAAGAGCAATCTGTGTAAATAGACCCCTGCTGAGCTGGTCCATTCGTGAATCTTGAAGCACAGCCAAGCATTCACAATGAGGCCATCTTGGAATTTTATCAACAAAAACAGATGGGCATGCATGACCTCCTCTGAATTGCTTCCAGAATTTGCAGGCCCAATGGGATCTTGCCCCCTTCCTCTATGGAGTAAAATTTGTGCATTGATTCACAGAATCCCTACAGTGCTGCAGGGGGCCATTCTGCCCACAACAATCCCATCCAGGTCCTAGTCTGTTCTCCTTCTTCCATCTTGCTCATCCTCCGGACACTAAGGGGCAATTATGAATGGCCAATGTACCTAACCAGCACATCTTCCGGAATGTGGGAAGAAACCGTAGCACGTGGAGGAAACCCGGGAGTCACAGGATTTCGCGCAAACAGTGACCCAAACTGGGAATCAAACCCAGGTCCCTGGTACTGTGAGGCAGCAGTGCTAACCACTGTGTGGGATCAAGGAGGTGGGGGGAGAAGACAGGATCAGGATATTGAATTTGATGATCAGCCATGATCAATTGAATGGGGGAGCAGGGGCTGGAAGGGCTGAATGGCCTCCTCCTGCTTCTAGCCCCTGTGTTTCTATGTGACTGCATTGGCTGGTGGGATAGTGAGAAAGGCGTAGATTGTCGAGAATTTTTAAAGACCCACCCACCTCCTACACTGTAGCAATCTCTCCGGTGTGATCCAAAGTCACCTTGTTCAGATGTTCACATCCTGGAGAGAACATAGAACATTACAGCACAGTACAGGCCCTTCGGCCCTCGATGTTGCGCCGACCAGTGGAACCAATCTAATGACCCTCTAATCTAAACTATTCCAGTGTTATCCATATGCCTATCCACTAACCATTTGAACGCCCTTAAAGTTGGCGAGTCCACAACTGCTGCAGGCAGGGCATTCCATGCCCTTACTACCCTCTGAGTAAAGAACCTACCTCTGACATCCGTCCTTTAATTACCACCCCTCAATTTAAAGCTATGTCCCCTCGTGTTAGCCATCACCACCCGAGGAAAAAGGCTCTCACTCTCCACCCTATCTAACCCTCTGATCATCTTGTATGCCTCGATTAGATCACCTCTTAACCTTCTTCTCTGTAACGAAAATAACCTCAAGTCCCTCAGCCTTTCCTCATAAGACCTCCCCACCATACCGGGCAACATCCTGGTAAACCTCCTCTGCACCCTTTCCGATGTCTCCGCATCTTTCTTACAATGCGGCGACCAGAACTATACGCAATACTCCAAGTGCGGCCGCACCAGAGTTTTGTACAGTTGCGACATGACCTCACGGCTCCGAAATTCAATCCCTCCGCCAATAAAAGCTAACACACCCCTGAACCTGGTTTCCAATGGGAGTACCACACGTGTACGCACAGGTCAAGGTAGGTGTAGGAAAAGGCTTTGTTAAGATGGCGGCGCGGGCTCGTTGGGCCTGTTTCCCGTGCTGGGTTGTTCTTTGTTCTTTGTTTTGTTCTTTGTTCACCGTACGCCTTCTTAACAACCTTAGGTTGTTGGGCGGCACGGTAGCACAGTGGTTAGCACTGCTGCTTCACAGCTCCAGGGTCCTGGGTTCGATTCCCGGCTCGGGTCACCGCCTGTGTGGAGTTTGCACATTCTCCTCGTGTCTGCGTGGGTTTTCTCCGGGTGCTCCGGTTTCCTCCCACAGTCCAAAGATGTGCGGGTTAGGTTCATTGGCTATGCTAAAATTGCCCCTTAGTATCCTGGGATGTGTAGGTTAGAGGGATTAGCAGGGATATGGGGATAGGGTCTGGGTGGGATTGTGTTCGGTGCAGACTCGATGGGCCGAAGGGCCTGTTTCTGCACTGTAGGGTTCTACGGTTCTATGGTTTATCAACCTGGGTGCCAACTTTTCAGGGACTTGATCTCTCCCACCCCACAATCGAGACAGCGTCTTAATCAGCAACTGGCCAAGTCCAGTTCTCGACTGTCTTCAGTTTCCGGTGCAGGAGGAGGAATTATAATTGCGTGTCCAAGTTTTCTCCATTAATTGGTACTTTCTAATTTTCTTTACAGTTCCACTTCTCAGAGCAAACCCCCCGCAGCAAGCTTTGACACATGACAGGGAAAGTAATTAAACTCAGGTTTCCAATGTAGTCATTCTCAAATAATCATGACATTTACTTAACTGTTTCAAATAAATGCCCAGCTTAGCTGCGTCTCCGCGTGCGCTGATCCCGGGGGATAGTCAGAGAGTATCCCGGGCCGTCACAGAATCCATACAGTGCAGGAGGAGGCCATTCGGGCCTACACCGGCAAGAATCCCACCCAAGCCCTATTCCGATAACCCCGCGTGTTTACCCTAGCTAGCCCCCTGACACTCAGGGGAAATTTGGCACGGCCAATCAACCTAATGGGCGTCACGGTGACAACAGTGGGTTAGCACTGCTGCTTCACAGCTCCAGGGTCCTGGGTTCGATTCCCGGCTCGGGTCACTGCCTGTGTGGAGTTTGCACATCCTCCTCGTGTCTGTGTGGGGTTTCCTCCCAAAGACGTGGGGGTTAGGTTGATTGGCCATGCTGAGAAATTGCCCCTTAGTGTCCAGGGATGCGTAGGTTAGAGGGATTATAGAACCCATAGAACCCTACAGTGCAGAAACAGGCCCTTCGGCCCATCGAGTCTGCACCGAACACAATCCCACCCAGACCCTATCCCCATATCCCTACACATTTACCTGCTAATCCCTCTAACCTACACAACCCAGGACACTAAGGGGCAATTTTAGCATAGCCAATGAACCTAACCCGCACATCTTTGGACTGTGGGATTAGTGGGTATAATATGTAGGGATATGAAGGTAGGGCCTGAGTGGCATTGTGTTCGGTACAGACTCGATGGGCTGAAGAGCCTCTTTCTGCACTGTAGGGTTCTATGATTCTAACACACACATCTTTGGAATGTGGGAGGAAACCAGAGCACCCGGAGGAAACCCACACAGACACGGGGAGAACATGCGGTTTTTGGGAGATGGGACGGGACCTGGGTAGAATTGTTGTTCGAGCATACGCGATGGGCCAAATGGCCTCCTTCTGCACTGTAGATTCTATGGATACCTATGAATGTGCAAACTCCACGCAGACAGTGACCCCAGGCTGGAATTGAACCCAGGTCTCTGGCGCTGTGGGGCAGCAGTGCTAACCACTGTGCCACTCTGGCCCTCTGGAATACAAGTGTAGTGACAATCCCACTCTGACACACCTCCCTCTCTGAACCCGCCTCAGTAAAAGGCACCTGAATCGCGGGTTTGCCCGCCCCCGGTTGGAGTGGGGGACATGGGGGAGGACGGGGAGGATGAGGAGGTGTTGGGTGGCGGGGGGGGGGGGGGGGGGACAGGGATGGAGTCAGGCCCCTGATCCCGGAAGCAGAGTACAGGTCGGCGCTGGGCTGGGTGAGCGGTGAGGCCGACTGGTTCTAAGCCGGAATTCCTCATTCCCGGAACGTTTGAACTTGTCACGTGAATGACGGCTGCTGGGGTAAAATCACAAAGGAAAATATCCGGAATATCGTATCATGGGAGGCATGGTGTCACGGTGCTTGTCCCTCAATCAATCTCACTAAAAAACAAAATGATCTCCTCATGTATTTCATTGCTGTGTTTGGGATCTTGCTGTGCACAAAATGGCGTTACATTAAGATGGTGACTGTGTTTCAAAGATGCTTCCTTGGCTATGAGTGCTGTCGGGCATCCTGAAAATGTGGGAAGTGATATGAATGTAAATTTGTTCTCTGTTGAGTTAAGATGCCTGACAAATTTATAGAGCCATAGACTCCCCACAGCGCAGAAGGAGGCCATTCAGCCCATCGGGTCTGCACCGACCACAATCCCACCCAGGCCCTCTCCCCGTAATCTCACATATTTACCCTGCTAATTCCCCTTACAATAAGGAGAAATTTAGGCGGATAGATAGAACCCTACAGCGCAGAAACAGGCCCTTCGGCCCATCAAGTCTGCACTGAACCAGGCCCTACCCCCATATCCCGACATATTATACCCACTAATCCCTCTAACCTACACATCCCTAGACACTAAGGGGCAATTTCTTAGCATGGCCAATCAACCTAACCTGCACATCTTTGGCTTAATATAAAAAAGGATAGCAAGAGTTTTTATAAATATATAAAAAGGAAGAGGCTGGCTAGGGTGAATGTTGGTCCTTTAGAGGATGAGAAAGGGGACCTAGTGGTAGGGGATGGGGATATGGCTAAGGTCTTGAATAACTTTTTTGTTTCTGTCTTCACGGAGGAGGACGTGAATAATTTGCCGGGTGTTAGCGATGGAAAGGTGGTAGGACTGGAGGGTCTTAATGACATTACTGTTACTAGAGAGGCGGTGCTCAACAGACTGGAGGGGCTGATTGTGGACAAGTCCCCAGGACCGGATGGAATGCATCCGAGGGTTCTGAAAGAAATGGCGGAGGTTATAGTGGATGCCTTGGTGGTTATTTTCCAGACGTCGCTGGATTCCGGGGAAGTGCCAGAAGATTAGAAAATGGCTAATGTTACGCCGTTGTTTAAGAAGGGTGCCAGGCAAAAGGCAGGGAATTATAGGCCGGTTAGTTTAACGTCTGTGGTAGGTAACGTCTGTGTTAGAATCCGACATTAAAGAGGAAATTGCGAGGCATCTTGAAGGGAATTGCTTGATAGAGCAGACGCAGCACGGTTTCATTAAAGGGAAGTCGTATCTGACAAATTTACTGGAGTTCTATGAGGATGTGTCTAGGGCGGTGGATAGAGGAGAGCCGGTGGATGTGGTCTTTCTGGATTTTCAGAAGGCGTTTGACAAAGTACCTCACAAGAGGTTATTGCAGAAGGTCGAGGGACATGGAGTTGGGGGTAGGGTGTTAGCCTGGATAGAGGATTGATTGTCAAATAGGAGGCAGAGAGTGGGGGTCAACGGGTGCTATTCGGATTGGCGGATGGTGACTAGTGGAGTGCCCCAGGGGTCGGTGCTGGGGCCTCAGCTTTTTACCATTTATATAGATGATCTGGAGGAGGGAACCGAGTGTAAGGTGTCGAAATTTGCTGATGACACCAAGATTGGGGGAACGGCAAATTGTGCGGAGGGTGTGGAGAGTCTGCAGAAGGATCTAGATAGGCTGGGCGAATGGGCCAGGAAATGGCAAATGGAATTTAATGTTGGCAAGTGTGAGGTGGTTCACTTTGGAAGGAAGAATGGTAGGAAGGACTATTACTTGCGTAGCGAAAAACTGTAGCAGGTGACGGTGCAGAGGGACCTCGGGGTCCTTGTGTATGAGTCGCAAAAACCCAGCTTGCAGGTGCAGCAGGTGGTCAGGAAGGCGAATGGGATGCTGGCCTTCATAGCGAAGGGGATTGAATATAAAAGTAGGGAGGTCTTGCTGCAGCTGTATAGGGCATTGGTGAGGCCGCAGCTGGAGTACTGAGTGCAGTTTTGGGCGCCGCACCTGCGCAAAGATATTTTGGCCTTGGAGGGAGTGCAGAGGAGGTTTACTAGGCTGATACCGGAGTTGAAGGGGTTGAGCTATGAGGAGAGGCTGAATAAACTAGGCTTGTACTCGTTGGAATTTAGAAGAATGAGGGGAGATCTCATTGAGACGTATAAGATGATGAATGGGATGGATAGGATAGAGGTGGAGAGACTCTTCCCGCTCATAAAAGACAGTAGGACTAGGGGGCACAGCCTCAAGATAAAGGGGGGATATTTTAGAACGGAGTTGAGGAGGAACTTCTTCACTCAAAGGGTGGTGAATCTCTGGAATTCTCTATCCGTTGAAGTGGTGGAGGCTGCCTCGCTAAATATTTTCAAGAAACGGGTTGATGGGTTTTTGATAAGAGAGGGGATTAAGGGTTATGGGGAGAGGGCCGGAAAGTGGAACTGAGCCACGACAGATCAGCCATGATCTTATTGAATGGCGGGGCAGGCTCGAAGGGCCAGATGGCCTACTCCTGCTCCTATTTCTTATGTTCTTATCTTTGGACTGTGGGAGGAAACCAGAGCACCCAGAGGAAACCCACGCAGACACGAGGAGAACGTGCAAACTCCACACAGACAGTGACCTGAGCCGAGAATCGAACCCAGGCCCCTGGAGCTGTGAAGCAGCGGTGCTAACCCACTGTGCTACCGTGCCGCCCAACACAATCAATCGACCTAACTCGCACACCTTTGGACTGTGGGAGGAAACCGGAGCATCTGGAGGAAACCCACAAGGAGAACTTCTTGTGCAGACTTCACACAGACAGTGACTCAAGCTTGGGACCGAACCCAGGACCCTAGCGCTGTGAGACAGCAGTGCTAACCACTGTGCCACCGTGCTGCCCGTTTCATGAAACTGACCTCACACCCGCCAAATAGCCTCATGAACAGGGTGGAGACCAAAGCCATTGTCAGATATCCTGCCCCCCAGCACCTTGGAAAGTTATCCCAAAGGGTAGAGAAATCTGGAATTCTCTTCCCTGGAAGGGTTGTTGGGGGGGGGGGGGGGAGTAAAGCTCTTAAAACGCAGATTGGCAGACTTCTGGTGGGAGAGGAGACTGCAGGGAATGGAGCAATGGGGATTGGGCATGATCTGGTTGAACAGGATCAAAGGATTGGTTGGACTAAACATTGTTCGGGAGTAGGTGGAATGAGTAAAAGGGAAAACTCATGGCAGAGGTTTGGGGGGATATGGAAGCGGAACAAGTACCGCAGGCTCTTCCCTTTAGTTTATTGAAAGTGGTGTCACAGCTAGACAGAGTGAGGAAGAAGGTATTTAGCACACCGGCCTTCACCAGTCAGGGCACTGAGTCTAGGAGCTGGGGTCATTACGTTACATTTGAAGTAAGCTGTTGGTGAGCCTGCACTGGGAGTATTGTGCACCGTTTTGGTTGCCTGTGAAAGGAAAGCCATTAATAAACTGGAAAGAGTGCAGAGAAGATTTCCAAGGATGTTGCCAGGACTAGTGGGGCTGAGTTGTAGGGAGAAGTTGGCCAGATTAGGATTTTATTCCTTCAATCGTAGGAGCATGAAGGGTGATCTCACTGAAGCGTGTAAAATCGTGAGGGGCATAAGAACATAAGAACATAAGAAATAGTAGCAGGAGTAGGCCATCTAGCCCTTCGAGCCTGCCCCGCCATTCAATAAGATCATGGCTGATCTGTCAACCCATCAACCCGCTTCTTAAAAATATTTAGCGAGGCAGCCTCCACCACTTCAACGGGCAGAGAATTCCAGAGATTCACCACCCTTTGAGTGAAGAAGTTCCTCCTCAACTCTGTTCTAAACCGCCTCCCCTTTACCTTGAGGCTGTGCCCCCTAGTCCTAGTGTCTTTTTTGAGCGGGAAGAGTCTCTCCACGTCTATACTATCCATCCCATTCATCATCTTATACGTCTCAATGCGATCTCCCCTCATTCTTCTAAACTCTAACGAGTACAAGCCTAGTTTATTCAGCCTCTCCTCATAGCTCAATCCCCTCAACTCCGGTATCAGCCTAGTAAACCTCCTCTGCACTCCCTCCAGGGCCAAAATATCCTTGCACAGGTGCGGCGCACAAAACTGCACACAGTACTCCAGCTGCGGCCTCACCAATGCCCTATACAGCTGCAGCAAGACCTCCCTACTTTTATATTCAATCCCCCTCGCTATGAAGGCCAGCATCCCATTCGCCTTCCTGACCACCTGCTGCACCTGCAAGCTGGGTTTTTGCAACTCATGCACAAGGATCCCGAGGTCCCTCTGCACCGTCGCCTACTGCAGTTTTTCGCCACGTAAGTAATAGTCCTTCCTACATTCCTCCTACCAAAGTGTACCACCTCACACTTGCCAGCATTAAATTCCATTTGCCATTTCCTGGCCCATTCGCCCAGCCTATCTAGATCCTTCTGCAGACTCTCCACACCCTCCTCACAATTTGCCATTCCCCCAATCTTGGTGTCATCAGCAAATTTCGACACCCTGCACTCGGTTCCCTCCTCCAGATCATCTGTATAAATGGTAAAAAGCTGAGGCCCCAGCACCGACCCCTGGGGATGAACACACATAGTGCATTTCCCAGGGAAGGGGAATTGTAAACTAGAGGACATAGAGAGGGGAAAGGTTTAAAAGGGGCCTGAGGCACAACTTGTTCACACAGAAGGTGGTGCGGATATGGAATGAGTTGCCTGAGGAGGTGGTAGAGGCAGGTACAATAGCAACATTGAAAAAACGTTTGGATAAGTACCTGGATGGGGAAGGATTGGAGGGGTATGGGCCAAATGGGGGCAATTGGGGCTAGCTGGGAGGGTACCATGGTCAGCATGGATTGGTTGGGCCGAAGGGCCTACTTCCTTGCTGTATTGCTCTATGAGTGTATCAGCGGAATTCTCCAGTCTAAAAGCCGGAAGTTCCCGCTCTATTGACAACGGAGTTTCACATTGTCCGCAACCCACCCGGTAAAATTCCAGTGGCGGATGGGATGGGAGAATACCGGCCTGTGCCTCTAACGTGGATTCAGGTTTCTACAGCAGTGTGAAAGGGGAGGCAGCTGGGGCGAATAACGCAGGTTTCCGGAAGAGTTCCCCTCAACCGATTGTACAATCATCGTGTCAACAAACAGTGAACCCCCCGGCAAACCAAATTAAATTTGATCTGTATTGGTCTCTGCGCTGGATCTGTGCTTTCAAGGCCTCTGATTTTCCTTTTAATAAAAATGTTTGGATTAAATCGCAGGCAATGTAGAACTCTTTTATTCCTGAGCTTGAAGAGTCTTCCTCTTGAAAGCATGTGGACGCTTTGTACTCGGCCCCCTTTCTCCACCCGTGCTGTGCCTCATTGATTTTCTGTAAGAAGATATTTTATATTGTGTGTTCCTTTCAGCGATGTTCCCGCACAGGGATGACATGTCAGAGAAACGCTGCAACATTTGCGTATTATGTGCAGGGTGCTATTACGCAGTTGAGCTTTTAATTGAAAGGTTTTTATTTCCCAGCGGTCCCCTTTAGCTGTGATTGCATTATCAAGAAACATCGTTCGGATGAATTCAAGCTCTATCCACAATCAAGCTTTATTACGGTTGCTTTTCACAGACGAAACCTTGTAATCTTCAAACTATTAACAGCTGGGCTCCTCGATGATTGTATTCTGACAAAAATATCTTGGTGACATCTTGGTAAATTAAGCAGAAGGTTGATTGGCTCCT
Organism: Prionace glauca; assembly: GCA_037974335.1. Taxonomy (NCBI): domain Eukaryota; kingdom Metazoa; phylum Chordata; class Chondrichthyes; order Carcharhiniformes; family Carcharhinidae; genus Prionace; species Prionace glauca. The sequence goes on along the minus strand of CM075723.1, from coordinate 150,084,687 downwards.
AAAAAGCTTCTGGGCCTAGCCTTCCACTAACTGAAAGCCACAGGATTTAGGCCGGAAGACCGGTCCCTCAACTAAAACTTATTTCAAATGTTTGCATTCTGGGGGATTTATCACTACATGATTAATCCAGAAACTCAGAATGTTCTGGGGACCCGCGTACGAATCCCGCCACAGCAGATGGTGGAATTTGAATTCGATTACAAAAGAAATCTGAAATTAAGAATCTACCGATGACATAAGAACATAAGAACATAAGAAATAGGAGCAGGAGTCGGCCATCTAGCCCTTCGAGCCTGCCCCGCCATTCAATAAGATCATGGCTGATCTGTCGTGACTCAGCTCCACCTTCCCGCCCTCTCCCCATAACCCTTAATCTCCTCTCTTATCAAAAACCCATCAACCCGTTTCTTAAAAATATTTAGCGAGGCAGCCTCCACCACTTCAACGGGCAGAGAATTCCAGAGATTCACCACCCTTTGAGTGAAGAAGTTCCTTCTCAACTCTGTTCTAAAACGCCCCCCCTTTATCTTGAGGCTGTGCCCCCTAGTCCTACTGTCTTTTTTGAGCGGGAACAGTCTCTCCACCTCTATCCTATCCATCCCATTCATCATCTTATACGTCTCAATGAGATCTCCCCTCATTCTTCTAAACTCTAACGAGTACAAGCCCAGTTTATTCAGCCTCTCCTCATAGCTCAATCCCCTCAACTCCGGTATCAGCCGAGTAAATCTCCTCTGCACTCCCTCCAGGGCCAAAACATCCTTGCGCAGGTGCGGCGCCCAAAACTGCACACATGACCATGAAACCATTGTTGGAAAAGCCCATCTAGTTCGCCAATGCCCCTCAGGGAAGGAAATCTGCCATCCTTACCTGGTCTGGCCTACATGTGACTTCAGAGCCAAAGCAACGTGATTGACTGTTAACTGCCCTTGAAATGGCCTAGCTCAGGGCAACTAGGGATGGGCAATAAATGCTGGACAGCCAGCGATGCCCATGTCCCACAAATAAATTTTAAAAAGTTGCCTAATTTCCCATGTCAACGTGATGGCGAGCTGTCTTCTTAACAAAGAACAACCCAGCACGGGAAACAGGCCCCTCGGCCCAACGAGCCCGCGCCGCCACATCACCCTACACCTATTCTACCCTGCATGTCTATGAATGGAACCCTACTCAGTCAGATTCAGGGAAGAAATGGTGTCAATTTGGTAAAAACCGATTAGCCTGAGAGCACATCTTTGGGGTGTGGGAGGAAACTGGAGCGCCCGGAGGAAACCCACGCAACCACAGGGAGAATGCGCAAACTCCCACAGACACAGGCCCAAATCCATGTGCCTGCACAGCCAGCAGTGCTAGTCACTGAGCTGTTGCGGCGCCCATCTACCGGTCCAGGATCAAGCACACACACCGACATGAAGTACTAGGCCACTCCTGGAACTTCCAAGAGCAGCCCGCGCACGACCCGCCGTGTGAATGCCCTTCGTTTGACACGAGGTGGACCTCCACCCACTGCGGTTCTTGACCCACTGCGGTTCTGAGAGCAGACAATATCACGGCAATGTCACTTTCCACTGTCCTCTTCCTCTTCTCCTTCTTCTCTTCTGCCTTTCCTCCCTCATCCCTCCCTCCTTTCACCTCTCTCTGCTCTTTCCTTTCCTCTTTATTCTCCTCTCCTCCCCTCTTTTCCAGATGGATATTTTGGGAAAAGCCAATGTGGATTTCTTGAGGGGAAAATCATGTTCAACTAATCTCCAAAGTATTTTGAAGAGGTTAGGGAGAGGGTCGATGAGGGTAACGTGGTTGATGTGATGTACGTGGACCTCTGGGGCTCACTTTATCTCAGTTGACTAGACGGCTGGTTAGTGATGCCAAGTAACGCCAACAGTGTACATTCAAATCCCGCGCCGGCTGAGGTTATTCATAAGGCCCCACCTTCTCCCCTTGCCCAAGGTGTGGTGATCCTCAGGTTAAATCACCACATTCAGCCCTGCCCTGCAAAGGGGAAATCTGGGACGATGGTGAACTTGCCTTTCTACATGCCTCGCAAAAAGCATTTAATACAGTGCCACGCCACAGACTGAGAGAAAAGTATAGCTCATAGAGTCAAAGAGACAGTTGGATCATTGATATAGAATAAACTAAAAGTTAAGCAACAGCCAATGGATATCTTTCAGGCCAGAGGAAGGTTTGTAGCGGTGTTTACGGGGTGGCACAGGGGTTGGCATTTGCTGTCTCACAATGCCAGGAACCCAGGTTCGATTCCTAGCTTGGGTCACTGTATGGGGTCTACACGTTCTCCCTCTATCTGAATGGGTTTCCTCCGGGTCCACCGATTTCCTCCCACAGTCCAATGATGTGCAGACTAGGTTGATTGGCCACGCTAAAATAAATCCTAGTGTCAGGGGATTAGCAGAGTAAGTGTGTGGAGTTATGGGAATTGGGCCTGTGTGAGATTGTAGTCAGCACAGACTCAATGGGCCGATTGGCCTCCTTCTGTATTGTAAGGATTCCATAATAAAAAATCTGCTAACAGTTAAAGTGACTCAAAGCAAATATCTTCTGTGCTCCCTGTCACAACAAAGGGTTGTTAGTTTTTCAACAATAACCTCAGCGCAATTCAGGTAAAAGTGGTTTATTCAACAACAATTTTGACATACATTGATCTTTTCTCTTATAACACAGCCAAGCATCAGTTGGGCACAGAATACAAGAGGAAGGAGGTTGTTGTGACACCCTTTAGGGTGGGGTGCTCCCTGAGCGACCCTGTGAGCTGTGGAGGTGGGAAATTGAGCTAATCGGATGCAAGACTGTGTGTCCTAGATCAGGGAGAAGTTGGAGCCGGGGGGAGTGTTGTACAGTTGCATAGTTTATTCTGCCTGACCCTTTATTGTAGATACTTATCTGTCAAAGACAATTAAACCTTTATTACTTTGAGTGACATCAAGTTGCCCTCAAGACAATCAGGCCGAACTTGAATAAGACACTAGGTGGAGCTCAGCTGGAGTATTGTGTGCAGTTCTGGGCACCACACAATAGGAAAGATGTGAACAGATTGGAGAGAGTGAAGAAGTTTACAAGAATAGTCCCAGGGATGAGAAACTTCAGTTATAAGGATAGATTGGGAAGGTTGGGACTGTTCTCCTTGGAGAGAAGAAGGCTAAGAGGACATTTGATAGAGTTCAAATTTATTTATTAGTGTCACAAGCAAAGCTTACATTAACACCGCAATGAAGTCGCCACACTCTGGTTCCTCTTAGTGCTTCTTGCTTCTTAGTCAGAAACCTGGGGATTTAGGTCCCACTTCATCGAGTGAAGCTGATGCTGAAGTGCAGTACCGAGGGTGTGCTACACTGCCGTGGGTGCTGTCTTTCAGAAAACATGTTACACCAAGGGCATGGCAGTTCTATCAGGTGGATGTAACAGTCAGACGGAATACAATGTGGGAAAAGTGTGAGATTTTGCACTTTGGAAGGAGGAATGGAGGCACAGACTAATTTCAAAATGGGAAAATGCTTAGGGAATCAGAAACACAAAGGGACTTGGGAGTCCTCGTCCAAGATTCTCTTAAGGTTAATGTGCAGGTTCAGTCGGCAGTTAGGAAGGCAAAATGCAATGTTTGCCTTCATGTTGAGAGGGCTAGAACACAATAGCAGGGATGTACTTCTGAGGCTATAGAAGCCTCTGGTCAGACCCCATTTGGAATATTGTGAGCAGTTTTGGACTAAGGAAGGACCTGCTGGCCTTGGAAAGGGTCCAGAGGAGGTTCTCGGGAATGAAGAGCTTGTCATATGAGGAATGGTTGAGAACTCTGAGTCTGTACTCGGAGTTTAGAAGGATAAGGGGGGATCTTATTGAAACTTATAGGCCTGGAAACTTACAGGAGAGGATTTTTCCATTAGTCGGAAAAATCTAGAACCAGAGGGGCACAAATTCAGGCTTTAAAACAGAGATGAGGAGGAATTTCTTCAGCCAGAGAGTGGTGAATCTGTGGAACTCTTTGCCGCAGAAGGCTGCGGGGGTCGGGTCATTGAGTGTCTTTAAGACGGAGATAGATAGGTTCTTGATTAATAAGGGGATCAGGGGTTATGGGGAGAAGGCAGGAGAATGGGGATGAGAAAAATAATCAGCCATGATTGAACGGAGGAGCAGAGTCGATGGGCCGAGCGGCCCGATTCTGCTCCTGTGTCTTCTGGTCTTCTGATCCCACGTCTGTATTTGAAAAATTGGGTATGGGGGTGGGGTGGGGGAGAGTTCTCTCCTGTGTTCTAATTAACGTTTACCTCCTAACCAGCACGAATAAACCGGGGGGGGGGCTGTTTGTTGGGGGCTTGCTCTGCACAGTTAGGCCGCCGTGTAACCCAAATCACAACAGCAGCTTCGAAAATCGCTCCTTCCGCTGAGCGGTGCTTGGGAACGCGCTGAGGGGCCGTGGGAGTCAAACGTAGGGTTTTTCTCCTTGTCAATCACAGCTCATTGCCCCCCCCGCCCCCCCTCTTCTCCAGGGTGAGATGCTGCACTTTTTGCCATGTTCCATCTCAGAACCGACTGACTGAACCCATTCAACCAAGGCAGTGGGGAGGTTTTGAGTGGCAGTCAAACCATCACACTCCAAGCTAATGAGTTTCAGACGGCTGGTGGATTTAAATGCGGCAGACACCCTCTCAGGCTCTCGCTCTGATCACCAAGGTTTGGAACGGACAGTTTTGCTATCCTGCTGCAGAATTATTCAGCCACATCTCAGACCTGTCAAAATCCAATCACCCTTCTTTTTTTTTTTAATAAAGGGAATACGCCGTTTTTTTGCAGAGGAAGGGTGAAAAGCTGCCGACGCTTCACCTGACATGTGTAAAAATGTTACTATAGCAACAATGCTTCGGTAAAGTCACCTCCAACCCAAACAGATCTACCTCCGTGCCAAACAAGAAGTCCAGAAAGAGCAATTGGAGTGGGGATCGGGGAATTGTTAGGGTGCGGAAGGGGGCCATTTGGCCCATCGGATTTTCTAAACGAGCCTCATGAGTTAGCGTCGCTCCCCCGCCTTTGTCTCCCCTGCCAGCAAGTCCGGGCCCCCAACCACTCACCGTGTGATTAAAAAAAAAACTTTCATCTCGCATTTACTTCCCTCGAAATTCACTTAGAATCTGTGCTGTCTAAAATTGCCCCTTGGTGTCCTGAGAAGCGTAGGTTAGAGGGTAAATACGCAAGGATATGGGGGTAGGGCCAGGGTGGGATTGTGGTCAGTGCAGGCTCGATGGGACGAATAGCCTTTTTTTGCACGTGGGGTTTCTATGAATCATAGAACCCCACCGTGCAGAAAGAGGCCCTTCGGCCCATCGAATCTGCACCGAACACAATCCCACCCAGGCCCCATTCCCACATATTATACCCACTAATCCTTCTAACCTACACATCTCTGGACACTAAGGGGCAATTTCTTAGCAACCTAACCCGCACATCTTTGGACTGTGGGAGGAAACCGGAGCACCCGGAGGAAACCCACGCAGACACGAGGAGAACGTGCAAACTCCACACAGACAGTGACCCGAGCCGGGAATCGAACCCAGGACCCTGGAGCTGTGAAGCAGCAGTGCTAACCCGCTGTGCTACCGTGCTTCCCAAACAATGCTTCTATGATTCTCTCATTCTCAATCCTATTATGAGTGAGAACAGCTTCTCCCTATCGATTCTGTCCAGCCCTCCCCTCCCCTCCCCTCATGAGTTTGATCACTTCAGCGCAGACAGCACGATGGCACAGTGATTGGCACTGCCGCCTCACAACGCCAGGGACCTGGGTTTGATTCCCAGCTTGGGTCACTGTCTGTGTGGAGTCTGCAAATTCTCCCTGTGTCTGCGTGGGTTTCCTCTGGGTGCTCTGGTTTCCTCCCACAGTCTGAAAGATGTGCTGGTTGGGCGCATTGGCCTTGCTAAATTCTCCCTCAGTGTACCCGAACAGGCGCCAGAGTGCAGCGACTAAGGGATTTTCACACTAACTTCATTGCAGTGTTAATGTAAGAACATAAGAAATAGGAGCAGGAGTCGGCCATCTAGCCCTTCGAGCCTGCCCCGCCATTCAATAAGATCATGGCTGATCTGAAGTGGATCAGTTCCACTTTCCCGCTTTCTCCCCATAACCCTTAATTCCCCTGTCTATCAGAAACCTATCTACCCGTGACTTAAGTATATTCAGCGAGGCTTAAGCGAGGCTTAAGTGCAGAGGAGGTTTACTAGGCTGATACCGGAGTTGAGGGGGTTGAGCTATGAGGAGAGGCTGAATAAACTAGGCTTGTACTCGTTAGAGTTTAGAAGAATGAGGGGAGATCTCATTGAGACGTATAAGATGATGAATGGGATGGATAAGATAGAGGTGGAGAGACTCTTCCCGCTCAAAAAAGACAGTAGGACTAGGGGGCACAGCCTCAAGATAAAGGGGGGGGGGGGGGCGGTTTAGAACAGAGTTGAGGAGGAGCTTCTTCACTCAAAGGGTGGTGAATCTCTGGAATTCTCTGCCCGTTGAAGTGGTGGAGGCTGCCTCGCTAAATATTTTTAAGAAACGGGTTGATGGGTTTTTGATAAGAGAAGGGATTAAGGGTTATGGGGAGAGGGCGGGAAGGTGGAACTGAGCCACGACAGATCAGCCATGATCTTATTGAATGGCGGGGCAGGCTCGAAGGGCTGGATGGCCTACTCCTACTCCTATTTCTTATGTTCTTATGTTCTTACTTGTGACGCTAATAAATTAACTTCAAACTTTAAGAGTGCCATCACTGAGCCAAGGTAGGGGGATCTTTGACATGACCTCTCCTCACTAAATTCCATGGGTGGGGTTTTCCAGACCCCCCTGTGGCTGCGTGTTTTCCAACAAGGGGCGCTGCTCGCCGCTGACCACCGGCAAGATCTTCCAGTCCCGCCAAAATCGACAGCATTTTGCGTGGCTCACCCATCAGGCCGCCGGGGGAACTGAGGGGGGCCGCTTTTGGCAGGACCTTCCAATCCCGCCGGAGGGAAAAGACTGGAAAATCACGCCACCTGCTCGCTGATGTCAGAGCAACGTTGGCAAGTATTCTGAAAAACGAATCTCTGGAATTCTCTGCCCATTGAAGTGGTGGAGGCTACCTCGGCATGATACTGGATGCCCCCCGCCGTCACCCCAGTTCTTTTCCGGTCTCAATCGGAGGAAGGCTGCACGGACGGGATATCTGCAGCTGAGAGATAATGGAAAACAAAAGCGTGAAGGAAATGCACAGTTGTCTGCTGCTAGTGAGCTTCTCATTAGTTCATGAGCAAGGCAATTTCATTGTCTTTTCACACAGTGATTTGCTTGTCAGTCTCATCTACTCAAAAATCATCCAACCGTTTATCTCGGCCTATCTGCTCTGATTTAGTTATGACAGTCATTGAAGCAAAGGTAATTTCCAGAGTGAGGAGAAGGCCCGGAATGGAGGGGACTGAGATTGGAATGAGATAATGGCTGCGTGATGCTTCCGCCTTCGGGCACATTGAGTAGACGCACAACATCAGGTTAAAGTTCAACAGGGTTATTTGGTAGCCTGAGTTTTTGGAGTGCCGTTCCTTCATCAGGCGCCTGGCAAGTAAAACGAGAACTAGAGAGCTTGGACTCCAAGGAAAGGGGGAGCAGATTTAGGACTGAGTTGAGGAGGAACTTCTTCACCCAAAGGGTTGTGAATCTGTGGAATTCCCTGCCCAGTTGAGGCTCCCTCATTGAATGTTTTTAAAGCAAGGATAGATAGATTTTTGAACAGTAAAGGAATTAAGGGTTATGGTGAGCGGGCGGGTAAGTGGAGCTGAATCCACGAAAAGATCATCCACGATCTTAATGATTTGATTTATTATTATCACATGTATTAGAATATAGTGAAAAGCATGGTTTCTTGCATGCTATACGGACAAAGCATACCGTTCATAGAGATGGGAAGGAGAGACTGCAGAATGTAATGTTACAGTCATAGCTAGGGTGTAGAGAAAGCTCAACTTAATGCAAGGCAAGTCATTAAAAAGTCCGACAGCAGCAGGGAAGAGTGTAAGAACATAAGAAATAGGAGCAGGCGTAGGCCATCTAGCCCTTCGAGCCTGCCCCGCCATTCAATAAGATCATGGCTGATCTGAAGTGGATCAGTTCCACTTTCCCGCTTTCTCCCCATAACCCTTATTTCCCTTGTCTATCAGAAACCTATCTACCCATGACTTAAATATATTTAGCAAGGCAGCCTCCACCACTTCAACGGGCAGAGATTCACCACCCTTTGAGTGAAGAAGTTCCTCCTCAACTCTGATCTAAACTATCCCCCTGCTTAGAAGAAGCTGTTCTTGAGTCAGTTGGTACGTGACCTCAGACTTTTGCATATTTTCCCGATGGAAGAAGATGAATGAGAGAGTGTCCGGGGTGTGTGGGTTCCTTAATTACGCTGGCTGCTTTGCCGAGGCAGTGGGAAGTGTAGACAGAGTCAATGGATGGGAGGCTGGTTTGAATGGCAGAGCAATCTCGAGGGGCTAGATGGCCTACTCCTGCTCCTAGTTCTTATGTTCTTATGGAAACATGCATTTAATTTAGAAAGGGAAGAGAGGCTTTTCAGAGTTAACGAATGCAGAAGTAGGTGCAGAAGTGGTAAGGACTGATGGTGGATGCATGCAAGGGGAATTATTTTAAGGGCGAATCGGACAGATATTTAAGAGATGCATGATGAAAAGTTGGAGAACGCTCAGATAGCCTGGAGGCTCGTTTCCAGCGCTGTAACTTCATAGCCTTTTGTGACAAAATAGCTTGGGGGATCTCACACACACTCACACTTCCAAATGAGTTGTTCTCAGCCCATCACCTTTGCCCATTAACAACTTATCAAGTTCTGATTCCTATTTCTTGCCTGAGTTTAATTATTCATCAGCAAGTAAGGGATGTCGCTGTAATGAAAATGAAGAAGGTCAGATGAGAATGAGAAAACGCTGAGGGTTTGCCCTTTTTTTATTCATTAGTGTCACAAGTAGGCTGACATTAACGCTGCAATGAAGTTCCTGTGAAAATCCCCTAGTTGCCACACTCCGATGCCTGTTTGGGTACACTGAGGCAGAATTTAGCATGGCCAGTGTCACACTTACCAGCGCATCTTTCGGACTGTGGGAGGGAACCGGAGCACCCGGAGGAAACCTATGCAGACATGAGGAGAATGTGCAGACTCTGCATAGACAGTGGCCCAAGCTGGGACTCGAACCCGGGCCCTGGCGCTGTGAAGCAGCCGTACTAACCACTGTGTTAGTCACTGTGCCCTAATGGATAAGGAGAAGAAAGAGTTGTATTGTGGAAAAAACTGGCTCTATCATTTGGGAGCAATTCTCAATCTATCCCCATCTACATTAAGAAGACCAATTTACATTTATATAGTACCTTACGGTGGTAAAATTTCCACCATGTTATGCATCAATGTTATCATTGAGAGGGGATGAGGCTATGGAAAGGCCATACCCGTTATTGTACAAAGGCCTGCTGGGAATCATCAAATCCAACTCAGAGCTTCCTTATGACTAGCTTCCATCTGGATCATGAGCAATGTTCTCTTTAATGTGACCTGCTTATTGTGCCAAAGTGGGCAGCACATTGGTTAGCACTGCGGCCTCACAGCGCCAGGGTTCCGGTTTCGACTCCTGGCTTGGGTGACTGCACGGAGTCTGTAAATTCTGCTCGTGTCTGAGTGGGATTCCCCCAACATAAGAACATAAGAAATAGGAGCAGGAGTAGGCCACCTGGCCCCTTGAGCCTGCCCCGCCATTCAATAAGATCATGGCTGATCTGTCGTGGCTCAATTCCACCTTCCCGCCCTCTCCCCATAACCCTTAATCCCCTCTCTCATCAAAAACCCATCAACCCGCTTCTTGAAAATATTTAGCGAGGCAGCCTCCACCACTTCAACGGGTAGAGAATTCCAGAGATTCACCACTCTTTGAGGGAAGAAGTTCCTCCTCAACTCCGTTCTAAAACGCCCCCCCTTTATCTTGAGGCTGTGCCCCCTAGTCCTACTGTCTTTTTTGAGCGGGAAGAGTCTATCCACCTCTATCCTATCCATCCCATTCATCATCTTATACGTCTCAATGAGATCTCCCCTCATTCTTCTAAACTCCAACGAGTACAAGCCTAGTTCATTCAGCCTCTCCTCATAGCTCAACCCCCTCAACTCCGGTATCAGCCTAGTAAACCTCCTCTGCACTCCCTCCAAGGCCAAAATATCTTTGCGCAGGTGCGGCGCCCAAAACTGCACACAGTACTCCAGCTGCGGCCTCACCAATGCCCTATACAGCTGCAGCAAGACCTCCCTACTTTTATATTCAATCCCCTTCGCTATGAAGGCCAGCATCCCATTCGCCTTCCTGACCACCTGCTGCACCTGCAAGCTGGGTTTTTGCGACTCATGCACAAGGACCCCGAGGTCCCTCTGCACCATCGCCTGCTGCAATTTTTCACCATGTCAGTAATAGTCCTTCCTACCATTCTTCCTTCCATAGTGGACCACCTCACACTTGCCAACATTAAATTCCATTTGCCATTTCCTGGCCCATTCGCACAGCCTATCTAGATCCTTCTGCAGACTCTCCACACCCTCCGCACGATTTGCCATTCCCCCAATCTTGGTGTCATCAGCAAATTTCGACACCCTACACTCGGTTCCCTCCTCCAGATCATCTATATAAATGGTAAATAGCTGAGGCCCCAGCACCGACCCCTGGGGGTCACTAATCACCATCCGCCAATCCGAATAGCACCCATTGACCCCCACTCTCTGCCTCCTATTTGACAACCAATCCTTTATCTACGCTAACACCCTACCCCCAACTACAAGTCCCCTGACCTTCTGCAATAACCTCTTGTGAGGTACCTTGTCAAAAACCTTCTGAAAATCAAGAAAGACCACATCCACCGGCTCTCCTCTATCCACCGCCCTAGACACATCCTCATAGAACTCCAGTAAATTTGTCAGACACGACTTCCCTTTAATGAAACCGTGCTGCGTCTGCTCTATCAAGCAATTCCCTTCAAGATGCCTCGCAATTTCCTCTTTAATGACGGATTCTAACATTTTACCTACCACAGACGTTAAACTAACCGGCCTATAATTCCCTGCCTTTTGCTTGGCACCCTTCTTAAACAACGGCGTAACATTAGCCATTTTCCAATCTTCCGGCACTTCCCCGGAATCCAGCGACGTCTGGAAAATAACCACCAATGCATCCACTATAACCTCCGCCATTTCTTTCAGAACCCTCGGATGCATTCCATCCGGTCCTGGGGACTTGTCCACAATCAGCCCCTCCAGTCTGTCGAGCACCGCCTCTCTAGAAACAGTAATGTCATTAAGACCCTCCAGTCCTACCACCTTTCCATCGCTAACACCCGGCAAATTATTCACGTCCTCCTCCGTGAAGACGGAAACAAAAAAGTTATTCAATACCTGAGCCATATCCCCATCCCCTACCACTAGGTCCCCTTTCTCATCCTCTAAAGGACCAACGTTTACCCTAGCCAGCCTCTTCCTTTTTATATATTTATAAAAACTCTTGCTATCCTTTTTTATATTAAGCGCTAACCCAGCTTCATAGTTTCTCCTACCCTCCTTTATCAACTTCTTCGTCAATCTTTGTTGACATTTAAACCTCTCCCAATCCTCTTCTCGCCCACTCCTCTTCGCTACTCTAAATGCCTCCGCTTTTAACTTAACACTTTCCTTCACCTCCTTCGTTATCCAGGGCTTATTACCTCTCCTCCTACAATCCTTTTTGACCATCGGAATAAATTTCTGCTGAGCACCAAGAAAGATCTCCTACCGGCACGGTAGCACAGTGGTTAGCACTGCTGCTTCACAGCTCCAGGGTCCTGGTTCGATTCCCGGCTCGGGTCACTGCCTGTGTGGAGTTTGCACATTCTCCTCGTGTCTGCGTGGGTTTTCTCCGGGTGCTCCGGTTTCCTCCCACAGTCCAAAGATGTGTGGGTTAGGTTCATTGGCTATGCTAAAATTGCCCCTTGGTGTCCTGGGATGTGTAGGTTAGAGGGATTAGCAGGTAAATGTGTAGGGATATGGGGATAGGGTCTGGGTGGGATTGTGTTCGGTGCAGACTCGATGGGCCGAAGGGCCTGTTTCTGCACTGTAGGGTCTGCTCCTCAGCAGACCCTCCCTCCAACGCACTCCCCCAGTCCATATTCGCCAATTCTTCTCTCATCCTACCGCACTCCCCTCTATTCAAACAAAGGACGTGTGTCCGGGAACCCACTTTCTCCTCCTCCATCTGCACCAGAAACTCTACCATACAATGATCACTCTCTCCAAGAGGTCCCTAATTCTACCCGCCTCATTACGTAACACCAGATCCAAGATAGCTCACTCCCTCGTCGGCTCCAACACACACTGTTGAAGGAAATTATCCCGGCAGCATTCCAAGTGCTGCAGTTTCCTCCTGCAGTGCGAAGATGTATAGATTAGGTGCATTGGCCGTGTTAAATTCCCCCATAGTCTAGGGGGGATTAGTAGGATAAATATTGGGGATAGAGGATGGGGTAGGATTGTGGTCTGTGTAGGGTCAAAGGCTTCCTTCTGCACTGTATGGGCTCTATGATTCCAGATTACTGCAAGGCACACACCCATATCGTTCAGAAGGAGGACCTCATCTGTGGGTCAGTTAGTCGCCTGTGGAGTCACCAGATTCAAGTCCCATTCCAGGGTCAAGATAAAGGGGGGGCGGTTTAGAACGGAGTTGAGGAGGAACTTCTTCACTCAAAGGGTGGTGAATCTCTGGAATTCTCTACCCGTTGAAGTGGTGGAGGCTGCCTCGCTAAATATTTTTAAGAAGCGGGTTGATGGGTTTTTGATAAGAGAGGGGATTAAGGGTTATGGGGAGAGGGCGGGAAGGTGGAACTGAGCCACGACAGATCAGCCATGATCTTATTGAATGGCAGGGCAGGCTCGAAGGGCTAGATGGCCTACTCCTGCTCCTATTTCTTACGTTCTTATGTCTTGAACACAAGCTCTGCAGTGCAGCACCAGATACATAAGCTTCAAAGTGTGCTGCAGAAGTTTTATTCAAAGTTTTAAAACGTCTGCTCACTCTTACAGCTGCTTGTCCCAAGAGTATCTTTTCTTTTGTCAATGACCTTCCCTAAACCCCAACAGAATGAGTTCATGCATGAAAAGTCATTAAGAGGGATCTGTGCGACAGGTGGTCCAGGTAAGAAAGGACCTAAATAAAAAAAGCAGTGGATCAGTGGCTGAGTTGCTCTCAGCTGCACAATATTTACTGAATAGCCTCCTTCTCTGGTGTAACCATAGGATCATAGAGTCATAGAATATCTGCAGTGCAAAAGCAGGCCCACTGAATCAGCACTGAGTCTCTCCAACAGGGCATCTTACCCAGATCCCATCCCTGTAACCCTATTTATTTACCCAGCTAATTCCCCCCAGTCTACAATCTTGGGACACTAAGGGACAATTTAACAGAGAATAGATTATAGAATTTTTACAGTGCAGAAGGAGGCCATTCAGTCCATTGAGTCCACACTGACAACAAGCCCATCCAGGCCCTATCCCCGTAACCCCACATATTTACCCTGTTAGACCCTCCCCAACGCTAATGGTCAACACAGCATATCAACCAACCTTTGGACTTCTTTGGACTGTGAGAAGAAATTGGAGCACCCGGAGGAAACCCGCGCAGACACGGGGAGAACGTGCAGGCTCCGCACAGGCAGACGACCCGAGCCGGGAATCGAACCCGGAGCCCCGGCGCTGTGAGGCAGCAGCGCTAACCGTTGTGACGCCCGAAACCACATGACGCGATTCCACTGAGTCTAACCTAGGGTTGAGGTGGGTTTGGTTGGGCTGTTGGAGGAGGGAGGTGGTTGGGGAGAGGTTGGTGGTGAGTGCGTGGGGTTTGGGGTGTGGGGGGGGTGGGCATGTTCCGTTTAAGCGGCGTGCGTTGAAACCAAAGCAAATCTCCAGGGGAGGGAGTGGGGATTTGTAAGACAAAGAACAAAGAACAACACAGCACGGGAAACAGGCCCTTCGGCCCAACGAGCCCGCGCCGCCGTCCCATGGTCAGTGACCTATTCATGATTTTAGTCTATGCCTAATGTGTGAGGATCAGGGAGGTCCAATATAGGGACAATTTGTTACCCAATCAATCAGCCTAAAAGCACATTTTTGGGATGTGCGAGGAAACCGGAGCACCCGGAGGAAACCCATGCAACCATGGGGAGAACGCGCAAACTCCCACGGACACAGGCCCAAATCCATGTGTCCGCACAGCAACAGAGATAGTCTCTGAGCTGTCATGATGCCCTTGAGATGGTCCAGTTTACGCACACCAACGACATGAAGCAGTAGGCAACTCCCGAAGCAACATCCAAGAGCAGCCCACCACAACCTGCCGCCCGCATGCCCCTTGCTGGACTTTCTGGGAGAATAGATACTCAGGTCTGAGCTGCCAGCAGTGACGCTGAGCAGAGAGAGGGGAGTAGTTCTGCAGCAAAAATGGTACTTAACATCAACAAAAGCGCAGACCATTATCTTTTGAGTCAGAAATGTTCACTCAGATTGATACCTGACATTTATCAATGGCTGACCTGATCTTTAAGTAGAAAGCAAGGAGGAGAGGTGGCGGTGGGGGCGGGGGAGCGGAATGGAAAAGCAACAATGATAGAAAGGCCTGGAATGTCTGTTCCGTTAGCTTACGACATTTGATACGCACCCAACCGTCTCATTCATTCCCTTCGGTTCAAATGCCAATTCTCCCCTACGCTGACGTGCGTTGCCGGTGAACTGCTAGTGAACCCCAGCGCAGGGATCGACAGAATTGCCAGCCGAAATTAAGTTTCAAACACCAGCACCTTTGCCGACCGATTTCTGCCTCAGACAAGACCTCCAGAGCCAAAGTGCCGACCTTTCTCCGAGCGCGGTCCCACGTGAGGGACCAGCAGAGTGCATAATTTACTGGCAGAGTTACCCGCAGAGCTGAAACCCTGGTGTTTGCTGCTCAGTGGGAAGTGGCGCCTTATCTGCTGGGTGCAAGGCCGGAGAAACGGAGGGAAGATTGAAATTCCACAGGCTTAAAACTGAGTTTGACATTTGTTTCAGAAGGGGATAAAAGAAAAAAAGCTAAAAACTGAAAAGCCTAAGTCCACGAAGGAGTAATCTGCAGTCCTTCCCTTCTCCACTGAATGCCAACATTCCGTTTTAATATAATCAAAAAGGCACACAGATGATAGGTGATGAAAGTGGAATGACATTAAATGATCTTTAATATGAGGTTTGGAGTTGAAGAAGCTCTCGTGATAATGAGAGTTGAGAGCAAGGTTGCTTGTAATATTGATTCAAATGCAAACGAAATGACACGTTGGAATCACAGGGTTGTTACAGCGCAGAAGGAGGCCAGTTGGCCCATCATGTCTGTGCCGGCTCTCCAAACAGGCATCATGACTCAGTGCCATTTCCCAGTACCCCTGCACTTGTTGCTATGTAACTAATCGTCTCATGCCCTCTTGATTGCCTCAGTTGAACCTGCCTCCACCACACTCCCTGGCAGCACATTCCACCCGCTGCGTGAACACATTTTTTTGCGTTTCACTTTTGCAAATCATCAAATCTGTGCCCTCTCATTCTTGATCCTTTTACAAACAGGAACAGTTTCTCCCTGTCCATTCTGTCCAGCCCCTTCACGATTTTAAACATCTCTATCAAATCTCCTCTTAGCCTTCTACTCTCCAAAGAGAATGGTCCCAACTTCTCCAATCCTCCAGAACTGAAGTTTCTCCTTCCTGGAACCATTTTCCTAAATCTGTTCTGCACACACAGCAATATGTTCACATCCTTCCTGTAGCGTGGCACCCAGAACTGTGCACAATGATAGGCTGAGGGAGCTCGGCCTTTTCTCCTTGGAGAGACAAAGGATGAGGGGTGATCTGATAGAGGTGTATAAGATGTTGAGAGGTATTGATCGAGTGGATTCTCAGAGGCTTTTTCCCAGGGCTGAAATGGCTGCCACAAGAGGACACAGGTTTAAGGTGCTGGGGAGTAGGTACAGAGGAGATGTCAGGGGTAAGTTTTTCACTCAGAGGGTGGTGGATGCGTGGAATCGGCTGCTGGGCGTGGTGGTGGAAGCAAATTCAATAGGATTTTTTAAGAGGCTTTTGGATAAGTACATGGGACTTAGTAAGATAGAGGGTTAAGCCTCTATCTTACTAAGATAGGGTAAGCCTAGTAGGTAGGGACATGTTTGGCACAACTTGTGGGCCGAAGGGCCTGTTTGTGCTGTAGTTTTGTAGTTTTTCTATGTTCTATGTTCTAATATTCCAGCTGAGGTCTTGTATAAGTTCAGCAAAACCTCCTTGCTCTTGTATTCTATGTACCTAACAACCAGGCAGGAGTGTTCTCTTCCTGTCAGGGAACACTTCAGCAGTCAAGGGCATTGAGCCTCTGATCTTAGCTAAGCATTCTCCAAGGCAGCCTTCACAACACACAACAGCGCAGAATCCTAAGCAGAAACTGATAGCCAAGTTCCACACACGTGAGTGCAGCCTCAGTCGGGACCGTGGGTTCATGTCACACTATCTGTAACCCTTACCCCCACATGCCCTCTAGGTTTGGATTCCCCTACCTTTGGGAAAAGATATTGACTATCTAACTGATCTGTGCCCCTCATTATTTTGTAGACCTCTATAAGATCACCCCTTAGCCTTCTACGCTCCAGAGGAAAAAGGTCCCATTCAATGCAGCCTCTTCTTATAATCAAACCATGAAGTCCCGGTAGCATCCCAGTAAATCTTTTCTGCACTCTTTCCAGTTTAATAATGTCCTTTCTATAATAGAGTGACCAGAACTGTACACAGTATTCCAAGTGTGACTTTACCAATGTCTTCAACAAGATGTCCCAACTCCTGTATTCAATGTTCTGACCGATGAAACCAAGCATTTTAACTCAACCATTTCCTCAGAACCTCCCTCCTCCACACCTCCCAATTCTTCCTCTTGATCTGAGCAGGAGGACCGTGCTATCTCCGACACTTAATTAATTATTTCTCAAGACCGGGTTTCCATCTTTTAAAGTCTACAACTTGTTAAGATCCTAACTCGATCTAGATTATAGGATAGGTAAGTGTGTGGTGGTTCACCTCTCCCATTGGAAGGACCTGAGGCAGCGAGCTGTTAATAACACAAGACAAAGGTTATTATTGAACAGTCAGGATCCTTAGTGTACGCCTAAGGTCAAATGCACTATTAAGCTTCGTCTTACATGAAATGGTCTTGGCTGCAATCTTGGCACGTGCAGTATGAACCATGCTCTTGGAAGGTTATTTACCCTGAGTTCTATTACGCTACCTCTTTCAGTATAATGAGATGGAAAAATGTAAAAATAGGACACGATATAAATTGATGCCAAGGTCAAAGGATCATGGGAAATGTTGTCAGGCTTAAGTCAAGTCCTTCTCACCAAATTTTACAGATATACCATTCTTTCCAGATGTATCACAGCTTGGTATGGCTCCTGCTCTAACCGAGGCCGCAAGTAACTACAAAGGGTTGTGAATGTAGCCCAGTCCATCACACAAACTAATCTCCCATCCACTGACTTTGTCCACACTTTGTGATGCCTCGGTAAAGCAGCCAGCATAATCAAGGACCCTTCACACCCGGGACATTCTCTCTTCCGCCTTCTTCCGTTGGGAAAAAGATACAAAAGTCTGAGCTCATGCACTAACCGACTTAAAAACAGCTGCCAGCAGACTTTTCAATGAACTTCATATATTAGATGATCTTTCTCTACACCCTAGCTATGACTGTAATAGTGCCGTCTCTCCTATGTACTCTCTGAATGGCAGCATAGCGGCACTGTGGTTAGCACTGCTGCCTCACAGTGCCAGAGACGTGGGTTCGATTCCCGGTTTGGGTTACTGTGCGGAGTCTGCATGTTCTCCCCATGGCTGTGTGGGTTTCCTCCGGATGCTCCAGTTTCCTCTGAAAGATGTGCTGGTTAGGTGCATGCTAAATTCTCCCTCAGTGTATCCAAACAGGCACCGGAGGGTGTCGACTAGGGGATTTTCACAGTAACTTCATTGCAGTGTTGATGTAAACCTACTTGTGACACTAATAAATGAACGTAAATTAATACGTAGCAGAGCAAATGGTGTAAAGCTTTGTTGGAGGACACCAATAAATAAAATTAATTGCCAGAAACAATACTTTTCATTGTATATCAATACACGTGACAGAAATAAATCAAATCAAAAAGGTAAACAGTAAGTCCTCGTAGAAACATCAAACTAGCTGTGTAAGCTAAAGTGCAGATGTATAGGGAGTCTCTGAGACACCGAGGGAGGTAACAGTGAAGAGAATGGGATGTTGAACAAGGGTGAATATGTGCACCTGATGTGACCATGTTCAGACTGATACAGTCAATGCAGAATGTATATGATTGCTCGAGAAAAAATACACAGGGCATGACCACCATGGGCATTGACTGGGCGTTGGAAGGGGTTAATGGGATGACAGCCAGGTTAAGAAACCCTTTCTCGATTAGACTGAGGCAGTGGAGAAGAACCAGTAAACAGAAAACAAGAGGCAAGAGCGAAATTCAGAGATGACCTAAAACCAAAGCAGCAAGAGTCACTCTTCATAGAATCATAGAATACCTACAGTGCAAAAGGAGGCCATTCAGCCCATCGGGACTGCACCAACAACAATTCCACCCAGGCTCAATCCCTTAACCCCATATAGGGCATTGGTGAGGCCGCAGCTGGAGTACTGTGTGCAGTTTTGGGCGCCGCACCTGCGCAAGGATATTTTGGCCTTGGAGGGAGTGCAGAGGAGGTTTACTAGGCTGATACCGGAGTTGAGGGGGTTGAGCTATGAGGAGAGGCTGCATGAACTAGGCTTGTACTCATTGGAGTTTAGAAGAATGAGGGGAGATCTCATTGAGACGTATAAGATGATGAATGGGATGGATAGGATAGAGGTGGAGAGACTCTTCCCGCTCAAAAAAGACAGTAGGACTAGGGGGCACAGCCTCAAGATAAAGGGGAGGCGTTTTAGAACGGAGTTGAGGAGGAACTTCTTCACTCAAAGGGTGGTGAATCTCTGGAATTCTCTGCCCGTTGAAGTGGTGGAGGCTGCCTCGCTAAATATTTTTAAGAAGCGGGTTGATGGGTTTTTGATAAGAGAGGGGATTAAGGGTTATGGGGAGAGGGCGGGAAGGTGGAACTGAGCCACGACAGATCAGCCATGATCTTATTGAATGGCGGGGCAGGCTCGAAGGGCTAGATGGCCTACTCCTGCTCCTATTTCTTATGTTCTTATGTTCTTATATTTACCCTGTTAGTCCCTGAGACACTAAGGGGCAATTTAGCAATGGCCAATCAACCTAACCTATCCGTCTTTGGAATATGGGAGGAAACTTGAGCACCCGCAGGGAACGAACGCAGACACGGGAAGAATGTGCAAACTCCACCCGAGGCTGGAATTGAAGCTGGGTCCCTCGGCTTAGTGGTATAATCACCAAACTGTTAATCTTGAAATTCAGATAATGGTCTGGGGACCAGGAATCGAATCCCACCACGACAGATGGTGAAATTTGAACTCAATTTTTAAAACAAATCTGGAATTAAGAATCTACTGATGACCATGAAACCATTGCTGATTGTCAGAAAAACCCATCTGGTTCACTAGTGCCCTTTAGGTAAGGAAATCTGCCATCCTTACCTGGTCTGGCCTACACGTGACTCCAGAGTTACAGCGATGCAGTTGACTTTCGGCTACCTTGGGCCACCAGGAATGAGCAGTAAATGCTGGCCAAGGGGACCCAGGTTCAATTTCAGCCCCAAGTGGGGTTTGCACATTCTTCCCGTTAACCATGGTGCCACTGTACTGCCCCCAATCTCAATGCCAGGGTAGTATAGCCTGTGTGAGACTGTAAAACACCACCTGAATTTATTGCCATTATTTCATGAAAATAAATAAACTCATTCGGTCTTTTTCTAAACAATACAGTTTCACAAGTGGAACATTGTTTCTATGAAAGTTCCTGCACTAGAAAAGGGGGACAAATCTCACCAAATTCCAGTCTTACCCAAAACATCTTGACTCTCTGAATTTCTTGGCCGGGAGATATGTTCTTTCTTAAGGATGATTGGGTTGGAAGGTGGACAGGGGACAATTGGCTGTTGATTGATTGAACTACCCACTGACTTGAGTCCCAACCTCTTATAGATCCTGATCTAGCACTTAAATGTTACTTAGTCTGCATTGGTCTGGTGAGTTAGCTGTACAGTATTGCGGGCAAACAAAAAAAAAAGCTCAAATGTCTTCCTCCGGCAAAATCTTCTTTCAACGCTTACAAATATGAAACCATTTTGTATTTAAATGGGATAGTGGAGGATCTAATAGCGCTGGAGAAGGTCTCTTGATCCTGGCAGCAGAGAGAATCATGTACTGTTAATCAAAATGTGAGCAAGGGCAGTCAATTGTATTGAAAGGTTGGAGAGAAATGTAGTAAAACGCTTGAGCTGGCGTGTGCCTTGCTGAATCCTGGCAAATTATAAAGTAAACTGGAATCAGTGAGCTATGAATAGAATATTGTGAATAGTACAGAATTATATTGTGCCCCCTTTTCACAGTAGAATTATAGTCTATGAAAGGGAGGAAAAGGCTGGCATGTTGCTGGCTAACTTAACGGATGCTTCCCATCCCTTTACAATAATGTAACAACCTGCTTTTATATGGCGCCTTTAATCCAATAAATGTCTCAAGGTGTTATTATGTAGTCATTTATTAGTCACAAGTAGGCTTACATTAACATTGCAATGAGGTTACTGTGAAAATTCTCTAGTTGCCACACTCCAGCGTCTGTTCGGGTACACTGAGGGAGAATTTAGCACGGCCACCGCTTCTAACCAGCACGTCCTTCAGACTGTGAGAGGAAACCGGAGGAATCCCACACAGACACGGGGAGAATGTACAGATTCCGCACAGGCAATGACGGAAGCCAGGAATTGAACCTGGGACCCTAGTGCTGGTGAGGTAGCATTGCTAACCACTGTGCCACCTCTAGGGCAGATGTGTGAGGAAAACAAACATTGAATTTGTTTTATTATTTATTCTTTCCTAGGATCAGGGTGCCACAGCCAAAGGCCAACATTTGTTGCCCATTCCTTGAACTAAGAAGCCATTTCAGAGGGCAAATAAGAGTCAACCAGATCGCGATGGGTCACATGTAAGCTAAGCTGGGTAACGATGGCTGATTGTGGGGAGGCAGTGGCCTAGTGATATAATCACTAGACTATTAATCTAGAAATTCAGCTGATGCTCTGGGGACCAGGAATCGAATCCCACCATGACAGATGGTGAAATTTGAACTCAATTTTAAAAGCAAATCTGGAAATAAGAGTCAACTGATGACCATGAAACCATTGCCGCTGGTCAGAAGAACCTATCTGGTTCACTCGTACCCTTTAGGGAAGGAAATCTGCCACCCTTACCTGGTTTGGCCTACGTGTGACTCTAGAGTTACAGCACTGTGGTTGACTTTCAGCTACCTTGGGCAACTAGGAATGGGCAATAAATGAAGAAAAAATATTCCTTCCCTAAATTAGTGAACAATAGGTTATTACAACAATTAGTGGTAGTTGTCATGGTCACCTTAGAACATAGAAAAACTACAGCACAACAGGCCCTTCGGCCCACAAGTTGCACCGAACATGTCCCTACCTACTAGGCTTACCCATAACCCTCTATCTTACTAAGTTCCGTGTACTTACTCAAAAGTCACTTAAAAGACCCTGTCAAATCCACACTGAGACTAAATTTCAATTCCAGATGTATTAATTACATTCAAATTCCACCAAGTGCAGAGCACCTGGGAGATAGTGGCCCAGGGGTATTGCTGCTGGATTAATAATCCAAAGACCTGGGTTCAAATCCCATCATAGCAACTGAGGAAATTTGAATGCGGAAATAAAATATGTTAGAAATGTAAGATGTTATCATATCAATAATAACATAATATTGAGGTCATCCATTTGTATATGTGAGGTCATTCATTTTGGTAGGAATAACAGCAAAATGGACTATTATTTAAATGGTAAAAAAATTGCAGCATGCTGCTGTGCAGAGGGATCTGGGTGTCCTTGTGCAGAAATTTGTGTCCTTTGTTTAAGAGTCATTTGGACAGCCACATGAGCGGTCTACATATAGGGGGATAAAGCAGGCCTTACTAAACATTGTAGGCTTGGGATTCAGTTTTAGCCTCAGGGATGTAGAGCCTTTTTAATAATGAATTTTTTGTCTCCACAGGCATTTAAGTCCAGCAAGGGGCATGCATGCGGCAGGTTGTGGTGGGCTGCTCTTGGATGTTGCTTCAGGAATTGCCTACTGCTTCATGTCGTTGGTGTGCTTAAACTGGACCATCTCAAGGGCATCATGACAGCTCAGAGACCATCTCTGTTGCTATGCGGACACATGGATTTGGGCCTGTGTCCGTGGGAGTTTGCGCGTTCTCCCCATGGTTGCGTGGGTTTCCTCCGGGTACTCCGGTTTCCTCCCACATCCCAAAAATGTGCTTGTAGGCTGATTGATTGGGTAACAAATTGTCCCTGTATTGGACCTCCCTGATCCTCACACATTGGGCATAGACTAAAATCATGAATAGGTCACTGACCATGGGACGGCGGCGTGGGCTCATTGGGCCGAAAGGCCTGTTTCCCGTGCTGTGTTGTTCTTTGTTCTTTGAATCTCAAGGAGTTGATTTGTAGGCGCAGCAGGTAATTAAGAAGGCAAATGGAATTTTGTCCTTCATTGCCAGAGGGATGGAGTTTAAAAACAGGGAGGCTGTGTTGCAGCTGCATAAGGTGCTGGTGAGACCACACATGGAGTCCTGTGTCTAGTTTTGGTCTCCTCACTTGGGAAAGGATATACTGGCACTGGAGGGGGTGCCGAGGAGACTCACTAGGTTGATTCCGGAGTTGAGAAGATTGGCTTATGAGGAGAGACTGAGTAGACTGGGGCTATACTCATTGGAATTCAGGGGAGATCTTATAGAAACATATAAGATTATGAAGGGAATAGATAAGATAGAAGCAGGGAGGTTGTTTCCACTGATGGGTGAAACTAGAACTAGGGGGCATGGCCTCAAAATAAGGGGAAGCAGATTTAGGACTGAGTTGAGGAGGAACTTCTTCACACAGAGGGTTGTGAATCTGTGGAATTCCCTGCCCAGTGAGGCTATCTCATTGAATGTTTTTAAGGCAAGGATAGATACATTTTTGAACAGTAAAGGAATTAAGGGTTATGGTGAGCGGGCGGGTAAGTGGAGCTGAGTCCACAAAAGAATCAACCGTGATCTTATTGAATGGCGGAGCAGGCTCAAGGAGCCAGATGGCCTATTTGTGCTCTTAGTTCTTATATTCTTATGATAGCTATATATTATTATATTTAATATTATGTAAATATATTAGATAGGTATATAAAATAACCATTGTCATAAAAACATATCTGGCTTACTAATGAGCTGAGGAAATTTGTCACCCTTGTCCAGTCTTCCCTACATGTGACTCTAGACCCACAGCAATGTAGTTGACTCTTAACATCCCTCAGGATAATAAATACTGGCCCAGAGACACTCATATCCCATGAATGAGTAATCTGCAGCATCAGGCTAGGCACCTGGATTACTAGCCCAGTGGAGTTACCACAATGCCACGGTCTACTCCACTACCCCGGGTATGGAGGGCTGGTGGATTGGTTTGGAGAAGGGATTTGAAAGATGGAACAGAGTCAAGTCTCAGTTGGAAGTTCTGAAGAATGGGGCCTGTCACCCCGAAAGGTTCACATTTCATTGCCAAAGGATGGTCAAAACCATTTCACAGTGAGTGAAGTACTTTTGAAGTGTTGCTGCTGTTTTCATGCCAATTTGTGCACCGTGAGATCCCACAAAATTAAATGAAATAAATGTTTGGGGTGGCTCAGTGGTTAGCACTGCTGCTTCACCGAGCCAGGGACCCGAGTTCGATTCCAGCCTAGGGTGGCTGTGTGGAGTTTGCACATTCTCCCCGTGTCTGTGTGGGTTCCCTCCAGGTGCTCCAGTTTCCTCCCACAGTCCAAAGATGTGCAGGTTAGGTGGATTGGCCATGCTAAATTGCCCCTTAGTGTCCAAAGATGTGCAGGTTAGATGCATTGGCCATGCTAAATTACCCCTTAGTGTCCAAAGATGTGCAGGTTAGATAGATGGGCCATGTTAAATTGCCCCTTAGTGTTCAAAGATGTGCAGGTTAGATGCATTGGCCATGCTAAATTGCCCCTTAGTGTCCAAAGATGAATAATCTGGGTAGATTAGCAGTAGAAAATACCCAGGGTTACAAGGGTGAGGGGGATGAACCTGGATAAGAATCTCGTTTGGGGAATCGATGCAGAGTTGATGGACTAAATGGCCACCTTCTGTGTTGTAGGATTCGATGATTAAACAGGTGGAGACAAAAGATCCAAAGGCACCTTCTGAAAGAAGAGCAGAGGAGTTATCCCCAGCATCCTGGCCGGTATTTATCCCTCAACCAACATCAGAAAACCGATTATCTGGTTATTATCCCATTGCTGCTTGTGAGAGTTAGCTGTGCATATATTTGCCAGTGTGTTTCCTGCATTACAACAGCAACTGCATTTTAAACGGACTTCATTTTGGCTGCAAAGTACTGTGAGATTCCCTCTGCTTGTGAAAGGCTCTATATTGGTGCAGTTCTTTCCTTTCTCTCTTCCCCTGAATCGGGTGAGCTGATTTGTACATTTAAACAGAGAGTACGGTCAGCTCACCCAGCATGTTTCGCACTGGATGTTACAGCTGTGTCCCCCCGGGGATGGTTTTCACTGAGAGCGTGGCTGATACTCCTTCTCCCAACACGTTAGCCTGAATAAGGCTGTCATTTCCATCCTACTGCCCTGAATAAGCGATCAGACAATGCCCCCACCAGGGGGATGCGAAATGACAATTATGCCAAGAGGAGTGAGGAACACAACTGAGAAAAAACTGAGAGCAACCAAGATCCTTATCGCAAGCCTGTGCGGATAGTGAGTTGCAACAATCTCTCAAATTATTTATAATAGATCATTAAATCCATGCTCTGACCTAGATACGGCAGTGCAGTGGTTATGCTACCAGTCTTCCAGAACTAACGAGAAAATATGAATTCAAAATCCACCCAATGTTAAGAAACACTGTTTTTTAAAAATCTGATGTCAGTAAAATTGATCATTAATATTGTTAATAAAATTAATAATCGTTACTTTCCAGAGGGAATCTAAAATGTACAATAAATGGCAGAACCCTGAAGAGTATTGATGAGGCAGAGGGATCTGGGTGTACAGGTACACAGGTTACTGAAAGTGGCAATGCAGGTGGAGAAGGTAGTCAAGAAGGCATGCTTGCCTTCATCAGCCAGGGCATTGGCAAGACATGTTTCAGCTTTATAGGACCTTAGTTAGGCCGCACTTGGAATACAGCGTTCAATTCTGGTCGCCACACTACCAGAAGGATGTGGGGGCTTTGGAGAAGGTACAGAAAAGATTTACCAGGATGTTACCAGGTACGGAAGGCATTAGCTATAAGGAGAGGTTGGAGGAACTTGGTTTGTTCTCACTGAAAGGAGAGAGACTGAGGGGGCGACCTGATGGAAGTCTACAAGATTATGAGAGGCATGGACAGAGTGGATAGTCAGAGGGTGGTAGAGTTAATTACTAGGGGGCACAGGTTTAAGGTGCGAGGGGTAAGGTTTAAAGATGTACGAGGCAGATTTTTTACACAGAGATAGTGGGTGCCTGGAACCCATTGCTGGGGGAAGGCAGCGGAAGCGGATACAGTTGTGACTTTTAGATAGAACCCCTCACCCCTACAGTGCAGAAACAGGCCCTTCGGCCCATCGAGTCTGCACCGAACACAATCCCACCCAGACCCTATCCCCATATCCCTACACATTTTACCTGCTTATCCCTCTAACCTACACATCCCAGGATACTAAGGGGCGATTTTAGCATAGCCAATGAACCTAACCCGCACATCTTTGGACTGTGGGAGGAAACCGGAGCACCCGGAGAAAACCCACGCAGACACGAGGAGAATGTGCAAACTCCACACAGGCAGTGACCCGAGCCGGGAATCGAACCCAGGACCCTGGAGCTGTGAAGCAGCAGTGCTAACCACTGTGCTACCGTGCCGCCCCACGGGGCGTGTTTAAGGGGCGTCTTGACAAATGCATGAATACGATGGAAATAGAGGGATATAGAACATAGAACATTACAGCGCAGAACAGGCCCTTCGGCCCACGATGTTGCGCCGACCAGTTACAAAAACAATGACCCACTAGCCTAAACCAATCCCTTTTCGTCCATTCGGTACCCAGAAGCGTAGGGGGTTTCAGTTAAGTTGGGTAGCATGATCGGTGCAGGCTTGGAGGGCTGAAGGGCCTGTTCCTGTGCTGTAATTTTCTTTGTTCTTTGTTAATAAAATCGCAGTTGGTTTTCTCCAGCCCTTTTGGGAAGTAAACCTGACATTGGCATGGTGGCACAGTGGTTAACACTGCTGTCTCACAAAACCAAGGACCCGGGTTCAATTCCCGGCATGGGTCACTGTCTGTGTGCAGTCTGCACATTCTCTCCGGGCGCTCCGGTTTCCTCCCACAGTCTGAAAGACGTGCTGGTTAGAGTGCATTGGCCGTGCTAAACTCTCCCTCAGTGTACCCGAACAGGTGCCAGAGCGTGGTGACTGGGGGAGTTCTCGCAGTGACTTCATTGCAGTGTTAATGTAAGCCTGTTTACGACCCTAACAAAATTTTAAAGAATCCCCACCCCTGACCAGGTTCTCCAACCTCGCCGCAGTTGGGATTTTCCGGTCGCGCTGCAATGAACGGGGGCTTGGCTGAGAGCCAAATTCTCTGTTCTCGCTGGCATCAGGGCGTGCAAGACTGGAGGATTCCAGCCAACACCCCCTCCCAGCCCCCCGCCCTGGCCCCAATCCCCCAATTCGGCCGCTATGTGACTCCTGTCCCATTGTGGTTGTCACAAAACTGACTTTACAAACGATCTGGCACTCCACTCAATTATATCGAATCGTTACGGAAGAACACCTTTGCCACACAGACTGCACACACGGTTCAATAATAGCGGAAAGCCAGCATCCTCTGAGGTAAGCTATTGATGGGATGTAAATGCCAGTTTTGTCTGCATTGTCCACATCCCAAAATTCCAATTATACAAAATTCAGCACTGGACTAAGATGGAAAGTGCCGCCAAAATACTTGGCGTAGACAATCAATGTCCTCCTTCTGTGCTTTCGAGTTTTATGCTTATCATAGAATCTCGACCGTGCGAAAGGAGGCCATTTGGCCCATCAAGCTTGCACTGATTACAATCCTATCTGGGTCCTATCCATGTATTTACCCTGTGAATTTTCCTGACACTAAAGGGACAATTTAGCATGGCCAAATCCACCTGACCAGCACATCTTTGGAGTGTGGGGGGAGGGAACTGGAGCACCCCAGAGGAAACCCACACAGACATGGGGAGAACATGCAGACTCTGCACTGACATTGACCCAAGTTGGGAATTGAACCTGGGTCTGTGAGGCAGCAGGGCTAACCATTGTGCCATCATGCCATTTCAGATGACTTCTTAACCATGACAACCTTTTATGAATGGTGCCTTCAATGCAGTGATACTGTTGTCAATCATACCCCAAAATCTTCTGTCCATCATTTACTCAATAAGGAGTAGACCCAGGTTCCCACGTTCTCCACCCAAATTGTCGGTGGCTTCAGAATGATTTTTGGTAGCACCACCTGGCATCTCCACATCATTCACCCTGAATTCCCGTCTCATGTGCCACTGGAAACTGTAAAATTGCCGCAAGAGAGCTGTCATCAAGTGTGAAGTTGGATTAATCACCAATAATTATACCTGTTTAGTTTGAACCCTGGAGGTCACTGAGGGAGCCGTTTGGGAGAAGTGGGAGGTGGAGATAGTCAAGTTGATTTTAAAAAATAACAGGGAAGGCGATGGCCTAGCGATGATGTCGCTGGACTATTAATCCAGAAACTCAGCTTATGTTCTGGGGACCCGGGTTCAAATCCCTCCACTGGAATTAAGAATCTACTGATGAAACCATTGTTGGAAAAACTCATCTGGCTCACTAATGTCCTTTAGGGAAGGTAATCTGGCTGGGCCAGCATTTATTGCCCATCCATAGTTGCCCTTGAAGGGCAGTTGAGAGTCAACCACATTGCTGTGGCTCTGGAGTCACATGTAGGCCAGACCGGGTAAGGACAGCAGATTTCCTTCCCTGAAGGACATTAGTGAACCAGATGGGTTTTTCCAACAATTGACAATGGTTTCATGGTCATCATAGATTCATAATTCCAGATTTTTTTGAATTCAAATTCCACCATCTGCTGTAGCGGGATTTGAACCCAGGTCCCCAGAATATTAACTGAGTTTCTGGATGAATAGTCCAGCGATAATATCCGCTAGGCTACCTGGATTAATGATCTAGTGATAATTCCACTAGGCCATGGCCTCTCTATAACGTGGTTGACTCTCAACTGCCCTCCAAGGGCAATTAGGGGTGGGCAATAAATGCTGGCCCAGCCAGCGACACCCATGGCCCATAAATGCCTAAGAAGAATAAATTGTGTTCTGGACTTGGAACATCCAACTGTAATTTACTATATGGAGAGGGTGAGGAGGTTGAATTATGAAAGTGAAGAGATGATTGATGTCGATAGAGTGTTCTCCATGAACAAGCCGCAGATTAGTGAAAGAGTTGTTTTGAGTTTAGAAGACATTCTTCCAGCTCCCTCTTGTGATTAAGAAACTGCTTGAATGAAGGATCCTCCATGACTCTTTAGGCACTTGTCTAAACCCCACCTCATTATGGAGTGTTTGAAGTATTTTTATGGATGATAATTTTGGAGAGCTCTCCCACCAAGATTTCAGCTTTGAAGAAAGTCTTGGTTAATTCTTCATACCTGGCTTCAATTGTCTAAAAGTAAGCGTGCAGTCAGCTATTCTTAAAATGGTGTTCATTTATAATCCTTTGCAATGCAAATAGAGACCATTCACCCCTTATGACATCCTGGCCGAAGCAATTCAAAACTAATCCACTGGGCGGGGATTTTACAGCCTCGCTCATCCCGAGCCAGTAAAATCCCACCCAAGGTCAACGGATCTTCCCATTGCCCTCCCCTCGCCCGCGCCAATTCCTGTGGTGAATAAGATTCCAACCACTGTCTCCCCAGAGTCTTGAGGTGGAGATGCCGATGTTGGACTGGGGTGGGAATGGTAAGAAGTTTCACAACACCAGGTTAAAGCCCAACAGATTTATTTGGAATCATGAGCTTTCGGAGCGCCACTCCTTCATCAGGTGAGTGGAGGTTAGTTCATGAACATGACTTTAACCTGGCTTTGTGCTTACTGTCCCCTTGTCTGGCGTGAAGTATTTATCCAATTTTCACATCGAGGATTCCATGGTCATTGCTCCAACCAGCAACGTGTATTTTGTGAAGAGTTGCAAAGAGATTGAATCTCCTCTTGTAGATTGGGAACCATTTCTGATTTGCACTTAGCCCCAGAGTTTGTTTCTAAGTGGCGTTTTGACTTCTTGGCAATGCTAACCTAACGTCTGAGTTTTGGAGAAAGTTTGTGTCTGTTGGAATTATCAGTCTTAATGTTATCTTTAATTTTATTGTCAGAATGATGCGTACTTCATCATCCTCATACTTCATCATACTTCATTCATCCTCCGGGTACCCCGGTTTCCTCCCACAGTCCAAAGATGTGCGGGGTTAGGTTGATTGGCCATGCTAAGAAATTGCCCCTTAGTGTCCAGGGATGCGTAGGTTAGAGGGTATTGGTGGGTATAATATGTAAGGATATGGGGGTAGGGCCTGGCTGGGATTGTGTTTGGTGCAGACTTGATGGGCTGAAGGGCCTCTTTTTGCACTGTAGGGCTCCATGATTCCAGGGATTGAATGACTCCGTCAGAGTGGTCGAAATAGTGGGAAGGCCCACGCCATCACGGGAGAGGCCAGACGGCTGTTCCCACTGACAGGAAAACTGGCTCTCATTTACTGAGCGGCAGTGAGCTGACACAGAGAACTCCCACCCACTGCCCTAAATAAACTCATAAATTAACCTGTTAAAGATCATCCTCTCTGAAGCCATCCAAGGGATAATGATGGCACAAGGATTCTCCCAAATTCCATGTGGGGATGTTTTCCACGAGGGGACATAGCTTTAAAATTGAGGGGTGGTAATTATAGGACAGATGTCAGAGGTAGGTTCTTTACTCAGAGGGTAGTAAGGGCGTGGAATGCCCTGCCTGCAGCAGTTGTGGACTCGCCAACTTTAAGGGCATTTAAATGGTCAGTGGATAGGCATATGGATAACATTGGAATAGTTTAGGTTAGAGGGTCGTTAGATTGGTTCCACTGGTCAGCAGAACATTGAAGGCCGAAGGGCCTGTACTGAGCTGGAATGTTCTATGTTTCAGGGAAGTTCCTTTAAGAGGCATTTCCTCTTTCAAAGATACAAATACCCAACATCGAGAAGGAGGGGTGACTGTAGATGGCCAATCCCCTGCCCTTGCATATGACCCCCCCTTCCCTATAAGAGTTGATGAGAAAGTTGGTGGCAGAGGTCCAAACCCAACAAATATGATTTGATTTTGATTTGATTTATTATTGTCACATGTACTAACATACAGTGAAAAGCATTGTTTCTTGCATGTTATACAGACAAAGCATACCGATCATAGAGAAGGAAAGGAGAGAGTGCAGAATGTAGTGTCGCAGTCACAGCTAGAGTGTAGAGAAAGATCAACTCAATACAAGATAAGTCCATTCAAAAGTCTGATAGAAGCAGGGAAGAAGCTGTTCTTGAGTCGGTTGGTACGTGATCTCAGACTTTAGTATCTTTTTCCCGATAGAAGAAAGTGGAAGAGGGAATGTCCGGGGTGCGTGGGGGTCCTTAATTATGCCGGCTGCTTTGCCGAGGCAGTGGGAAGTGTAGACAGAGTCAATGGATGGGAGGCTGGTTTGCGTGATGGATTGGGCTGCGTTCACCACCCTTTGTAGTTTCTTGCCGTCTTGGGCAGAGCAGGAGCCCAGACCGAGCTGCGATACAACCAGGAAGAATGCTATCTTTCTGAAGATTCATCTGTTTCCCATTCGAGAGCTGCTTTGGATCTTGCTTCCATCCCTATTTCTGGCAGCACTTCCCAAATCCCAGCGATGCTCCATTTAACGATATTCTCCCTTTGGCGATGAATTTACCCCCTCTGGCTGCCTGACTCCCCACCAATGGAAATTGGCCGGGATTTTCCTGCTGTCGGCAGGATTTTCCAGTCCCGCTGCAGTGAACGGAGATTTGGCCGAGTGGCAAATTCTGCACCCTCGCTTGCAGCTGCGGCGGGGCTTATGAGGAGGGGGTATAAAGACAGCAGGACTAGAGGGCACAGCCTCAAGATAAAGGGGGAGGCGGTTTAGAACGGAGTTGAGGAGGAACTTCTTCACTCAAAGGGTGGTGAATCTCTGGAATTCTCTGCCCGTTGAAGTGGTGGAGGCTGCCTCGCTAAATATTTTTAAGAAGCGGGTTGATGGGTTTTTGATAAGAGAGGGGATTAAGGGTTATGGGGAGAGGGCCGGAATGTGGAACTGAGCCACGACAGATCAGCCATGATCTTATTGAATGGCGGGGCAGGCTCGAAGGGTTAGATGGCCTACTCCTGCTCCTATTTCTTATGTTCTTATGTTCTTATGTGAGCAACAGGATCCTGGGGAGAGAGCCGACCCCGGCGTGATGGGCAGAATGGCTGTAAATCTCTCTGATTCGGGCTCTCCCTGCTGTCATCCATTCCACCCGGTGGGCTCTAACGATGGACAAAGTATTTCACAAAACTTTACCTGTGCGCTCGTTGAAAGAATTCCACCCCACTTGGACCCAAGGCCCTTTCTGCAAATCTTTTATCGCCTACCTCTGAACATTTCCTCATGCCATCAGCACTTGCTTTTTGGCTTTTGGAGCCAGTTTTATTCACTGTTTCTTTTTTACACAAGATCACTCCCCACGGAAACTCTGCTCTTTTTTTTCCCTTAATTTGCGGTGCAGATGGTTTCTGTACAGATTAATGAACGGATTCGAAGCCCAGCATGTTCCATATTCGAGAGGATTATTAGCCTCTACATTTACTGTCTGTTTTTACCTGCCACTTATTTCAGCGGGTCAATGTAACGCTCGCTGTTACATTGTACGGGTACCCCAGCGGGTACGCCGGGCGCGGTTGAAGACTTACAGACCAATCCTTCCCTTTCTTTACCGCCCTGTTCAGTAAGGGCTTAAGGCGAATTCGAGAAGGAAGTAGCCAAGGGAAGACAGCGAGAGGGAGAGAGCGGTCTACAGCAGAGTGCAGCTCTCCCTGTGCGGCAATCTTGGGGTGGCGGTGGCTCATTACGGAACGCTCACTGCTAACCTGCACACACAGGCTCGGAGTTACAAAGAACAAAGAACAAAGAACAACACAGCACGGGAAACAGGCCCTTCGGCCCAACGAGCCCGCGCCGCCGTCCCATTGTCAGTGACCTATTCATGATTTTAGTCTACGCCTAATGTGTGAGGATCAGGGAGGTCCAATATAGGGACAATTTGTTACCCAATCAATCAGCCTAAAAGCACATTTTTGGGTTCTTAGCTGACGCTTCTGTTTTTAAAAACCAAACAGATTTCTGCTGCTGCTGTTCCTCTTGGCAGCGCTGGAACTCGCTGCCGTCCGACCAGTGCAAAGCAGTTCGGCTGGAAGTTGCTCGTTATCCTCTGCTGCTGGGTAACACAGTAAAAAGTCTGACAACATCAGGTTTTAGTCCAACCGATTTATTTGATAATATTCTCACAAGCTTTCGGGGTTAGCCTCTTCGTCAGGTGAATGGAGAGTTCTGGCCTCAGACAGAGCATATAAAGCACAGACAGTTTCGAGATTACTGATTAGAATGCGAATCCTTACACCTAACCTGCTGTTCAAGACCTGAAGTGGCCGACAATGGTAACATTTACAGGGTGCAGTTCTGTCACGGGAACTTCTGATACACGTCTTATTAAGTAGCCTGGTGCAACACCCCCTGAGGGTGGGGGTGAGGGTGGGTGGTGGTGGGGGGGGGGGGGGGTGGGTGGGGGGGGGGGAGCTGCAGGTTTTCACTGCGGCAGAACACGGAAGGTTACGGTCCTCTACCACACACACACACACACACCATCAAGCACTGACATTTCAGTACATGTGTTCTGCGCTTGATCCAAGATGAACCGCTATTCTTTTCCCGACCACACAGGACGCGACCAGCACAAGTTTCGCTTGCAGCCTCATGCCAAGTTTGGCAGCGTTAACAGAGTCGACCACTTGCATTCTTCGACATTGCTGAAATGTTCACCGCGGTGGCGCGGTGGGTTAGCACAGCGGCCTCACCAAGCGCCAGGGAATCCGGGTTCAATTCCAGCCTTGGGTCACTGACTTTGTGGGGTCTGCACGTTCTCCCCGTTCTCTGTGTGGGTTTCCTCCGGGTGCTCTGGTTCCTTTCCCCCCCCTCCCCACCAGAGATGTGCAGGTTAGGGTGGATTGGCGATGCTAAACTGACTGGGAACATCCGAGATGTGGAGATTTTTCAAGGAGCAGCTATTGCGGGTCTGTGATAAGTATATCCCTGTCAGGCAAGGAGGATTTGGTAGGCCCAGGGAACCGTGGTGCACCAAAAAAGTTGATTCGTTGGTTAGGAAGAAAAAGGAGGCTTATGTTCGGATGAGGCTTGAGGGCTCAGGTAGTGCATTAGAAAGTTTTAGATTGGCTAGGAGGGAGTTGAAGAGGGAGTTAAGAAGGGCCAAAAGAGGGCATGAGATGATTTTGGCTGATAGGATTAAGGAGAACCCTAAGGCGTTTTACAGGTATGTCAAGAACAGAAGGTTGGTTAGGACAAGATTAGGGCCAGTTACAGACAGTAGAGGGAAGTTGTGTGTGGAACCGGAGGAGATTGGAGAGGCGTTGAACCAATATTTCTCTTCGGTGTTCACGCAAGGGGACAGGAATGTAGCTGAGGAGGACACTGGGGTGCAGGGGTGTGAAATAGATAGTATTGCAGTTGATACGGGGGATGTGCTGGATATTTTAGAGGGATTGAAAATAGATAAGTCCCCTGGTCCAGATGGGATTTACCCTAGGATTCTTTGGGAGGCAAGAGGGGTGATTGCGGAGCCTCTGGCTCTGATCTTCAGGTCGTCGTTAGTCTCTGGTATAGTACCAGAAGATTGGAGGACAGCAAATGTTGTCCCATTGTTTAAGAAGGGGAGAAGGGACTTCCCTGGGAATTATAGACCGGTGAGTCTTACTTCTGTGGTGGGTAAGGTTTTGGAAAGGATTATTAGAGACAGGATTTATAGTTATTTGGAAAGTAATGAGTTGATTAGAGATAGTCAGCATGGTTTTGTAGCGGGTAGGTCATGCCTTACTAACCTTATCGAGTTCTTTGAGAAAGTGACCAAAGAGGTGGATAGGGGTAAGGCAGTTGATGTGGTGTATATGGATTTTAGCAAGGCGTTTGATAAGGTTCACCATGGTAGGCTTCTGCAGAAAATGCAGATGTATGGGATTGGGGGTGATCTAGGTAATTGGATCAGGAATTGGCTAGCAGATAGGAGACAGAGAGTGGTGGTTGATGGGAAATATTCGTCATGGAGTTCGGTTACAAGTGGTGTGCCTCAGGGATCTGTTTTGGGGCCACTGCTGTTTGTAATTTTTATTAATGATCTGGATGAGGGTATAGTTGGGTGGATTAGTAAGTTTGCTGATGACACCAAAGTCGGAGGTGTGGTAGATTGTGAGGAAGGGTGTCATAGTTTGCAGGATGACTTAGAAAGGTTGCAGAGCTGGGCTGAGAGGTGGCGAATGGAGTTTAATGTGGAGAAGTGTGAGGTAATTCATTTCGGTAGGAATGTGTTGAGTATAGGGCTAATGGGAGGACTTTGAATAGTGTGGAGGAGCAGAGGGATCTAGGTGTATGTGTACATAGATCCCTGAAAGTTGGGAATCAAGTAGATAAAGTTGTTAAGAAGGCATACGGAGTTTTGGCGTTTATTGGTAGGGGGATTGAATTTAGGAGTCGCAGCGTCATGATGCAACTGTACACATCTCTGGTGCGGCCGCACTTGGAGTTTTGTGTGCAGTTCTGGTCCCCACATTACAGGAAGGATGTAGAGGCTTTGGAGAGGGTGCAGAGGAGGTTTACCAGGATGTTGCCTGGTATGGAGAGGAGATCCTATGAGGAGAGATTGAGAGATTTGGGGTTGTTTTCGCTGGAAAGAAGGCGGCTAAGAGGGGATCTCATTGAAACATATAAGATGATTAGAGGTTTAGACAGGGTAGATAGTGATAGCCTTTTTCCTAGGATGGAGAAAGCTAACACGAGGGGGCACGATTTTAAATTAAGGGGGGGTAGTTATAGGACAGATGTCAGGGGTAGGTTCTTTACCCAGAGGGTGGTGAGGGACTGGAATGCCCTGCCAGCTGCAGTTGTAAATGCACCTAGTTTGGGGGCGTTTAAAAGATCTGTGGATAGGTTTATGGATGAAAAGGGATTGGTTTAGGCTAGTGGGTCATTGTTTTGTAACTGGTCGGCGCAACATCGTGGGCCGAAGGGCCTGTTCTGCGCTGTAATGTTCTATGTTCTATGTTCTATGTTCTATGTTCTATGTTCTTAGTGTCCAAAGATGTGTAGGTTAAGGGGATTGGCCATACTAAATTGTCCGTTAGTGTCCAAAGATGTGTAGGTTAGGGGGATTGGCCATACTAAATTGTCCCTTAGTGTCCAAAGATGTGTAGGTTAGGGGGATTGGCCGTGCTAAATTGTCCCTTAGTGTCCAAAGATGTGTAGGTTAGGGGGATTGGCCATACTAAATTGTCCGTTAGTGTCCAAAGATGTGTAGGTTAGGGGGATTGGCCATACTAAATTGTCCGTTAGTGTCCAAAGATGTGTAGGTTAGGGGGATTGGTCATACTAAATTGTCCCTTAGTGTCCAAAGATGTGTAGGTTAGGGTGGATTGGCCATACTAAATTGTCCGTTAGTGTCCAAAGATGTGTAGGTTAGGGGGATTGGCCATGCTATATTGTCCCTTAGTGTCCAAAGATGTGTAGGTTAGGGGGATTGGCCATACTAAATTGTCCCTTAGTGTCCAAAGATGTGTAGGTTAGGGGGATTGGCCGTGCTAAATTGATTTTAGTAAAATCACAAGGATTAGCAGGGTAAATACATGGGTTTATGGATATAGAGCCAGAGTGGGATTGTCATCAGCCCAGGCTCGATGGGCCGAATGGCTGTTCTTCGAAATGGTGCCTTTCGGAACATGGCACAGTGGCTAGCACCGTTGCCTCACAGTACCAGGGATCCGGATTCAATTCTGGCCTCGGGCCACTGTCTGTGTGGGGTTTGCACATTCGCCCCGTGTCTGTGTGGGTTTCCCCTGAG
The DNA here is from genome assembly GCA_037974335.1 of Prionace glauca. Lineage (NCBI taxonomy): Eukaryota > Metazoa > Chordata > Chondrichthyes > Carcharhiniformes > Carcharhinidae > Prionace > Prionace glauca. The sequence continues at coordinate 150,048,118 of CM075723.1, read as the reverse complement.
TGCTCCGGTTTCCTCCCACTCTCCAAAGATGGCAGGTTTGTTCAATTGGCCATGCTAAATTGCCCCTTAGTGTCAAGAAGACTAGCTAGGGTAAATCCATTGGGTTATGGAGATAGGGGTTCGGTGAGTTTGTGTCAGTGCTGGGTGATGGACCATGTGACCTCCTTCTACAATGTAGGGATTCTATGAAGACCTCATCTGGCAAAAAAATACAAATTTTTAAAAAGTTTGTGGGACACGGGCATGGCTGGCTGGCCAGCATTTATTGCCCATCCCTATTTGCCTTTGAGGATGTGTCTAGGGCGGTGGATAGAGGAGAGCCGGTGGATGTGGTCTTTCTAGATTTTCCGAAGTCGTTTGACAAAGTACCTCACAAGAGGTTATTGCAGAAGGTCGAGGGACTTGGAGTTGGGGGTAGGGTGTTAGCGTGGATAGAGGATTGGTTGTCAAATAGGAGGCAGAGAGTGGGGGTCAACGGGTGCTATTCGGATTGGCGGATGGTGACTAGTGGAGTGCCCCAGGGGTCGGTGCTGGGGCCTCAGCTATTTACCATTTATATAGATGATCTGGAGGAGGGAACCGAGTGTAGGGTGTCGAAATTTGCTGATGACACCAAGATTGGGGGAACGGCAAATTGTGCGGAGGGTGTGGAGAGTCTGCAGAAGGATCTAGATAGGCTGGGCGAATGGGCCAGGAAATGGCAAATGGAATTTAATGTTGGCAAGTGCGAGGTGGTCCACTTTAGTAGGAAGAACGGTAGGAAGGACTATTGCTTACGGGGCGAAAAACTGCAGCAGGCGACGGTGCAGAGGGACCTCGGGGTCCTTGTGCATGAGTCGCAAAAACCCAGCTTGCAGGTGCAGCAGGTGGTCAGGAAGGCAAATGGGATGCTGGCCTTCATAGCGAGGGGGATTGAATATAAAAGTAGGGAGGTCTTGCTGCAGCTGTATAGGGCATTGGTGAGGCCGCAGCTGGAGTACTGTGTGCAGTTTTGGGTGCCGCATCTGCGCAAAGATATTTTGGCCTTGGAGGGAGTGCAGAGGAGGTTTACTAGGCTGATACCGGAGTTGAGGGGGTTGAGCTATGAGGAGAGGCTGAATAAACTGGGCTTGTACTCGTTAGAGTTTAGAAGAATGAAGGGAGATCTCATCGAGACGTATAAGATGATGAATGGGATGGATAGGATAGAGGTGGAGAGACTCTTCCCGCTCAAAAAAGACAGTAGGACTAGGGGGCACAGCCTCAAGATAAAGGGGAGGCGGTTTAGAACAGAGTTGAGGAGGAACTTCTTCACTCAAAGGGTGGTGAATCTCTGGAATTCTCTGCCCGTTGAAGTGGTGGAGGCTGCCTCGCTAAATATTTTTAAGACACGGGTTGATGGATTTTTGATAAGAGAGGGGATTAAGGGTTATGAGGAGAAAGCGGGAAAGTGGAACTGAGCCACGACAGATCAGCCATGATCTTATTAAATGGCGGGGCAGGCTCGAAGGGCTGGATGGCCTACTCCTGCTCCTATTTCTTATGTTCTTATGTTCTTTGTTCGGAGGGCAGTTGAGAGTCAACCATATTGCTTTGGCTCTGGAGTCACATGTAGGCCAGACTGAGTAAGGATGGCAGATTTCCTTCCCTAAAGGACATTAGTGAACCAAATGGGGTTTTCCAATAATGGTTTTATGGTCATCAGTAGATTCTTAATTCTGCATTTCAGCATGGCAATTTAGCATGGCCAATCCACTAACCTACACAACTTTGGACACTAAGGGGCAATTTAACATGGCCAATCCACCCAACCTACACATCTTTGGACCTTAAGGAGCAATTTAGCACCGCCAATCCCTAACGGACACATCTTTGGACACAAAGGAGCAATTTAGCATGGCCAATCTACCTAACCTGCACATCTTTGGACACTAAGGAGCAATTTAACATGGCCAATCCACCTAACCTGCACATCTTTGGACACTAAGGAGCAATTTAGCACGGCCAATCCACTAACCTACACATCTTTGGGCACTAAGGGGCAATTTAACATGGCCAATCCACCTAACGGACACATCTTTGGACACTAAGGAGCAATTTAGCTTGGCCAATCCACCTAACCTGCACATCTTTGGACACTAAGGAGCAATTTAACATGGACAATCCACCCAACCTGTACACTGCTGGACACCAAGGGGCAATTTAGCATGGACAATCCCCCTAACCTACACATCTTTGGAGTATGGAGGTAAACCAGAGCAGCCGGAGGAAACCCACACAGACACGGGGAGAACATGCAAAATCCACACAGGCAGTGACCCGAGGCTGGAATTGAACCGACTGTGAGGCAGCAGTGCTGAACTGTCGTGCCACCGTGTAAAAATGAACCTTTCTTTCTTTAATTAAAGTGTAACTGGGAGAACAATCTCCAAGGCAGCAATTTAGGTTGCTCCTGCCATAATGAACATAGAACCTTACAGAGCAGAAACAGGCCCTTCGGCCCATCGAGTCTGCACCGAACACAATCCCACCCAGACCCTATCCCCATATCCCTACACATTTACCTGCTAATCCCTCTAACCTACACATCCCAGGATACTAAGGGGCAATTTTAGCATAGCCAATGAACCTAACCCGCACATCTTTGGACTGTGGGAGGAAACCGGAGCACCCGGAGAAAACCCACGCAGACACGAGGAGAATGTGCAAACTCCACACAGGCAGTGACCCGAGCCGGGAATCGAACCCAGGACCCTGGAGCTGTGAAGCAGCAGTGCTAACCCACTGTGCTACCGTGCCGCCCTAATGCTCCTTACTTTCCCTGTCTCGCCGAGCAAGGCTGCTTACACCGGGCACATTTACACACAGGACTATTTTGTTCCCATTTCAAGGCAAATTAGTCAGCAAATTTCCGATTACTCTCGTCTCCATCGCGTGTGTGATTCTCTTTCAGTCAGAGGTTTCATATTCCAGGTTATTTTAATTTAAAACTCGCTTTCTCCCTGCTTGCGAATGAGATGGCGTGCAGCTACACAACAGAACATAACCCGCAGTCCTGTCGAGTGCTCCAACCTCCGAGTTATTCATCCTGCCACATCAGACACACTGCTGATTGACAGAGGTTTTTGCTTAGAATGCAAGGCTGTATCTTATGAGAAACAGCAGGTAGCCTCAAGATGTGCTGAAGCAAGGTTTGATGTCTCAGTGATATTATATCCCGCGTGATCTTGTCATCCTCTGCAAATCATTTTCTGTGTTTGATGGGGGTGACATCCTGTTCTATTGTTATGACTTGAACTATTTATTCATGAATTCTGTCTCTCTCTCTCCCTCTCTCTCTCTCTCTCGTTCTCTCCCTCACTCGAACCTTCTGTTAGCCTGCGCGCTTTTCCCTCGCACACACTCACACGCAAGTGGTCAATCCCTCTCACTCAATCTCCCGCTCTCTTTTGTTATAAAATTTGCATTTATATAGCGCTTCACACAACCACCCACCACATTTTTTTTATTAGCGTCACAAGTAGGCTTACGTTGTCACTGCAGTGAAGTTATTGCAAAAATCCCCTGGTCGCCATGCTGTTCGGGTACACTGAGGGAGAATTTAGCACAGCTAATGCCAGCACGTCTTTCAGACTGTGAGAGGAAACCCACGCAGGCATGGGGAGAATGTGCCCAGGCAGTGACCCAAGACCAAAATGGAAGCTGGGCTCCTGGCACTGTGAGGTAACAGTGCCAACCACTGTGCCACCGTACCGTGGGGGCTGCCATCGCGACAATCCCAATAGGTGATTGTTTCCTCCCCACTCAGGGTAGTATTGGGACCAGAACGTCTCCATCTTCCATTTCACACCCAGGAAATTGTAGTCCTCTATGTCCGCAGTGTCCATCACTTTGCTTTGGGACTTCCTCTCCTGCATCAGCCTCTTTGGAACTCGTTACCTGATCATGTTTGTCTCCTGGGGCGTTTTCCACAATGCACCAGTCTGGGTACCCAAAATCTCCATCATCTCCAAACTCCATCTGCTCTACCACAGCCTCACACAAAGGGATAGGGTTGCCAACTTGACCAAATGTATTCCTGGAAGTTTCATCACATGACAAGGGGGTGGCGTGTTGGCATAGCGATTAGTACTGCTGCCTCAAAGTGCCAGGATCCCGAGTTCAATCCCAGCCTTGTGTGACCGACCTACACGTTGCATTGGCCAGGGTAAATTGCCCCTTGGTGATCAAAGATGTGTAGGTTAGGGTGGATTGGCCATGCTAAATTGCCCCTTAGTGTCCAAAGATGTGTAGGTTAGGTGGATTGGCCATGGTAAATTGCCCCTTAGTGTCCAAAGATGTGTAGGTTAGGTGGATTGGCCATGGTAAATTGCCCCTTGGTGATCAAAGATGTGTAGGTTAGGGTGGATTGGCCATGGTAAATTGCCCCTTAGTGTCCAAAGATGTGTAGGTTAGGTGGATTGGCCATGGTAAATTGCCCCTTAGTGTCCAAAGATGTGTAGGTTAGGTGGATTGGCCATGGTAAATTGCCCCTTAGTGTCCAAAGATGTGTAGGTTGGGTGGATTGGCCATGGTAAATTGCCCCTTAGTGTCCAAACATGTGTAGGTTAGGTGGATTGGCCATGCTAAATTGCCCCTTAGTGTCCAAAGATGTGTAGGTTAGGTGGATTGGCCATGGTAAATTGCCCCTTAGTGTCCAAAGATGTGCAGGTTAGGTGGATTGGCCATGCTAAATTGCCCCTTAGTGTCCAAAGATGTATAGGTTTGGTGGATTGGCCATGGTAAATTGCTCCTTAGTGTCCAAAGATGTGCAGGTTAGGTGGATTGGCCATGGTAAATTGCCCCTTAGTGTCCAAAGATGTGTAGGTTAGGTGGATTGGCCATGGTAAATTGCCCCTTAGTGTCCAAAGATGTGTAGGTTAGATAGAGTGGCCATGGTAAATTGCCCTAAGATGTATAGGTTAGGGGCTCATTAGCAGGGTAAATTCATGATGCTATGGTGATAAGGCCTAGGTGGGATTGTTGTTGGAGAGTTGGTGTGGGCTTGATGGGCCGAATGGCATCCTTCTGCACTGTAGGGATTCTATGACTAGCCCCTTCCCCCACTCTCCAGCCATTAGTCAGCCAACGCATCCATCCTTGTGACGCACTGCCTTCCTACACCAGTCAGAAAGCAGAATGACTCATGGCCCAATTGGTTGATACTTTACTGTGGGCCAAACACCCTTTCACCCCATTTTTAGTATGTTTTATGTCTGATAGTGTGAAATGTGCAGTGAATATGGGAAAAGACACTTTCTTTTCTAATGTCGCAATGATTTATCTCTGGGGTCGCGCACAGCAGTGTCCTGGAGATTGACTGCAACTCATGGAGACTCCAGGCTTATCCTGGGGGATTGCTGACAGACTGAGAGACCAGTGTAGGTGTACACTGGACTGGTTGAGTTTGGATTTGACAAAGCAGAGCAGAGGATCTTTGGGTGTGGTGGATGCACTGAGGCACGGGGTCCTGTAATGGCGATATTCTCGGATCCCGGAGACAAAAACGAGAACTGTGGGACACCATTCTGAATGGACAGCTGGCGGGCCAGGAAAGGTGTCCCCCTGGGCAACATTCAGCTTCACAGGGTGCTGCCTTCCCTCACCGAATAGCAGTGGAAGTGGCCAAGTCTAACAAGGACTGTCTGCACGCATCGCACCTCAGCCCCATCCCCATGTTTACTTGGGGGAAACGACTGCCCACTGTTCTCGGTTAGTTGTGTATCCAAGTCAGGGTGTAGCCAGAATCTAAAGCTACGCTGTGGCACAGTGGATAGCGCTGCTGCCTCACAACACACCTCGGCATTGTCCCAGTACTTACTGGGGGCTCGAAAAAGCCATTCTTCAGCTCATAGAACCCTACAGTGCAGAAAGAGGCCCTTCGGTCCATCGAGTCTGTACTGAACACAATCCCACCCAGGCCCTACCCCCATATATTATACCCACTAATCCCTCCAACCTACACATCCCTGGACACTAAGGGGCAATTTCTTAGCATGGCCAATCAACCTAACCCGCACATCTTTAGACTGCGGGAGGAAACCGGAGAAAACCCACGCAGAGACGGGCAGAATGTGCAAACTCCACACAGACAGTGACCCGAGCCGGGAATCGAACCCAGGACCCTGGAGCTGTGAAGCAGCAGTGCTAACCACTGTGATACCGTGCCACATCAGCCTAGCTGAGAGAAGAGGTTTCAGCCTCACTCTATAATAAAGTATGTGATTGTTTAGATAGATAAAAAGAGTTTTTTTTTCTCCTGCTTGGTAATTAGAAGCTGTATATGTAACAGGCTCTCATTTAGAATCCCTACAGTGCAGAAGGAGACCATTCGGCCCATCAAGCCTGCACCAACTACAGTCCCACCTGGCCCTATCCCCATTCATTTATCCTGCTAATCTCCCTGACACTAAGGGGCGATTTATCATGGTCAATCCACCTAACCCACACATCTTTGGACTGTGGGTGGAAACGAGAGCACCCGGAGGAAACCCACGTAGACACGGGGAGAATGTGCAAACTCCACACAGGCAGTGACCTGAGGCCGGAATTGAACCTGGATCTCTGGTGCTGTGGGGCCGCTGTGCTAACCACTGCACCAATCGTTAAACTGGACGTGAGTCAAAGGTAATTAATCCCTCTGACCCCAGCAATATGGTTGGACGCTTTGGTTAAGATAGAGTCTGTCCCAGTTATTGCAATTCCCTCTGGATTGTATAGAAATACGGCGCGGCATTGATCCCAAATGTTAAAACAGAAAGGCGACAGCTCATTCATCAAACTTCTTGTTGTGCCTCTCAAGATCGTCTCAAAGCACCTCACGTCCGCTCATTTGAAATATGGCGGCCATTATTTCCTGCCCAGCTGCAGCATCCATATTACACAGAATTACTAGAGTCACATCACAGATCAGCCCAGCTGGTTGATGTCGATGTTTATACTGCATATCAACCTCCTCCCAGCTCCCTTCATCCAACTCTGTCAGTATAGAACATAGAACATAGAACACTACAGCACAAACAGGCCCTTCGGCCCACGAGTTACGCCGATCACATCAACACCTACCAACCTACAGACCTATCTATAACCCCCAATCCCATTAAACCCCATATACTCATCCAGAAGTCTTTTAAAAGACCCCAGCGAGTTCGCCTCCACCACCACTGACGGCAGCCGATTCCATTCACTCACCACCCTCTGAGTGAAAAACTTACCCCTAACATCACCTCTGAACTTCCCTCCCCGCACCTTAAATCTGTGTCCTTCTATACTTTCTCTCTTTTGTTTATTGAGTTTCTCTTTAAACGCATCAGTGCTATTCGCCTCAGTACCTCTTATGATAGCGAATTGCCCAGTCAGGTGTTCGTTCTGGGATATCTGAAAGGAGGAATGGTGCGGAAGTGCCGGTGTTGGACTGGGGTGGGCACAGGAAGGAGCCTCACAATGCCGGGTTGAAATCCTGATGTGGGTATGCCGGCGTTGGACTGGCGTAAACACAGTAAAAAGTCTGACAACACCAGGTTTTAGTCCAACCTCTTTATTTGATAATATTCTCACAAGCTTTCGAGGTTACCCTCTTCGTCAGGTGAATGGAGAATTCTGGCCTCAGACAGAGCATATAAAGCACAGACAGATCCCCACACCCCCACTTCTTGCTTTCAGACAACCACACAACCTCAAACAGACCATTGTACGCAGCAAACTACCCAGCCTTCAGGAGAACAGTGACCACAATACCACACAACCCTGCCACAGCAACCTCTGCAAGACATGCCGGATCATCGACATGGATACCATCATCACACGTGAGAACACCATCCACCAGGTACATGGTAAATACTCTTGCAACTCGGCCAACGTTGTCTACCTGATACGTTGCAAGAAAGGATGTCCCGAAGCATGGTACATTGGGGAGACCATGCAGACGCTACGACAACGGATGAATGAACATCGCTCGACAGTCACCAGGCAAGACTGTTCCCTTCCTGTTGGCGAACACTTCAGCGGTCACGGGCATTCAGCCTCTGACCTTCGGGTAAGCATTCTCCAAGGCGGCCTTCATAACACACGACAGCGCAGAGTCGCTGAACAGAGACTGATAGCCAAGTTCCGCACACATGAGGACGGTCTCAACAGGGATCTTGGGTTCATGTCGCACTATCTGTAACCCCCGTGACTTGCCTGGGTTTGCAAAACCTCACTCACTGTACTGTCTGGAGACAATACACATCTCTTTAAACTGTGATCAGTGCTCCTTCCACTCACATTATCAGCCACTTTAAGACTTGAACAGCAGGTTAGGTGTAAGGATTCGCATTCTAATCAGCAATCTCTAAACTGTCTGTGCTTTATATGCTCTGTCTGAGGCCAGAACTCTCCATTCACCTGACGAAGAGGCAGTCCCCTCGAAAGCTTGTGAGAATATTATCAAATAAATCGGTTGGACTAAAACCTGGTGTTGTCAGACTTTTTACTGGGTTGAAATCCGACAGGTTTATTTGGAATCACCAGCTTTCAGAGCGCTGCTCCTTCCTCAGGTGACTCCACTCACTCGAGGAAGGGGCAGTGCTCCGAAAGCTGGTGATTCCAAATAAACCGGTCGGACCTTAACCTGGTGCTGAGACTTTTTACTGAAACGAGACAGGCATTGGGGAATGCGGGGAGGGTGTAGGGGATGTAAGAGATGGATAGTGATGCCATTGATGCTAGTAAATCCGAAGAGATTGTGGGAACAAGGGGCAAGTCGAGTGTGAGGAGAAGGATTTGAGTGGAACATTTTATCCTGTATCATTACATATTCAGACCTCAGTGAAGGAGACCCCTGTCTCTTCCATGGCAGTAAGAACTTGTAGCCATGCCCGTCCCCTTCGCTGTAACTGTGCCTTCCTGTTCTGTGTCTCTCTCTCTGTCCTCCAAGAGAGATTGAAGTGTGTCAGTTCATTTTTTAAGAGTGGCTGTTTTTTCCTGTGGGGAATAATAGTGAAAGGATTCCTCGAGCTGGTTGTCAACCCATTGGACCATGTTATCAACACCCCTTACACGGGCAACAGGTCCTGATGTTGGACTCGAACCTGGAACTTCTACTCCAGTGATAGGGATGTTACTCACTGTGCTGCAAGACTTCCTAAGTGTGTCAATGAGTGTGGTCTATGTGTCTGGCTGACGTGATGGTCATGAAGGGCTTGGATGGAAAATAGAATCCCAATAGTACCGAAGGAGGCCACTCGGCCCATCGAGCCTGTACTGACCACAATCCCACCCAGGCCCTATTACCGCAGCCCCACAAATTTACCCTGCTAATCCCCTGACACTAAGGGGCAATTTGACACGCCCAATCCACCTAACCTGCACATCTTTGGAGTGTGGGAGGAAACCCACGCAGACATAGAACATAGAACATAGAACATTACAGCACAAACAGGCCCTTCGGCCCTCGAGTTGCGCCGATCACATCAACCCCACCAATCTATAGACCTATCTATAACCCCCAATCCCATTAAACCCCATATACTCATCCAGAAGTCTTTTAAAAGACCCCAGCGAGTTCGCCTCCACCACCACTGACGGCAGCCGATTCCATTCACTCACCACCCTCTGAGTGAAAAACTTACCCCTAACATCACCTCTGTACTTCCCTCCCCGTACCTTAAATCTGTGTCCTCTCGTAGCGACCATTTCAACCCGGGGAAATAGCCTCTGAGAGTCCACCCTATCTATTCCTCTCAACATTTTATAAACTTCTATCAGGTCGCCTCTCAACCTTCGCCTCTCTATGGAAAAGAGTCCCAGCTCCCTCAACCTATCTTCATAAGGCATGCCTCCCAGTCCAGGAACATCCTTGTAAATCTCCTCTGCACCCTTTCAATAGCTTCTACGTCTTTCCTATAGTGAGGTGACCAGAACTGCGAACAGTACTCCAAATGAGGCCTGACAAGGGTCCTGTAAAGTTGCAGCATTACCTCCCGACTCCTAAACTCAATCCCTCGATTAATGAAGGCCAGTACACCATATGCCTTCTTGACCACCTCCTCCACCTGCGAGGCCGATTTAAGAGTCCTGTGGACCCGGACCCCGAGATCCTTCTGCTCTTCAACGCTACTAAGACTCCTGCCCTTGATAGTGTACTCGTTCATCCCGTTGGTTCTGCCGAAATGGACGACTACACATAAGGAGAATGTGCAGACTCCGCACAGACAGTGACCCAAGGCCGGAATTGAACCCGGGCCTTTGGCATTGTGAAGCAGCAGTGCTCGACATTGTGCTACCGTGCTGTCCCACGCATGTACTGTGTGTGAGGTTTGAGGGCTATGTGTGAGTGTCGGGTATGAGCCATGCTTGATGGAGAATGTCGACGGAAAGGTCTTGGGGCTTTGTTGCATTGAGCAGTGTTCGAGCCCAGTGGCTCATGGAGAAGCAGATGGCATTAGAAGATGATTTCGCTAACCTTGATTATTCGTGTGAGGTCATTACATTTCTTTTCCTGTTACACGGAAATTACACTGTTTGCAGTGATCTCCACAGTAATCTGCCTCTAATCCATTCTAAATGCTGTCTGGAGATCCTCCTGGTCCCTATGGTTTCTCTGCTCCTATCCACTAGGAAGTGTTCAATTCTGGTCGCCGCACTACCAGAAGGATGTGGAGGCTTTGGAGAGGGCACAGAAAAGATTTATCAGGATATTGCCTGGTACGGAGGGCATTAGCTATGAGGAGAAGTTGGAGAGACTTGGTTTGTTCTCACTGGAGGTTGGGGAGAGACCTGATAGAAGTCTGCAAGATTACGAGGGGCATGGACAGAGTGGATAGTCAGACACTTTTTCCAAGGGTGGAAGAGTCAATTACTCCAGGGAATAGGTTTAAGGTGCGAGGAGTAAGGTCTAAAGGAGATGTACAAGGCAAGTTCTTTTACATAGAGGGTGGTGGGTGCCTGGAACTCGCTGCCAGGGGAGGGGAGGGAAGTACAGAGGTGATGTTAGGGGTAAGTTTTTCACTCAGAGGGTGGTGAGTGAATGGAATCGGCTGCCGTCAGTGGTGGTGGAGGCGAACTCGCTGGGGTCTTTTAAAAGACTTCTGGATGAGTATATGGGGTTTAATGTAGAGATGCTGGTGTTGGACTGGGGTGGGCACAGTAAGAAGTCTCACAACACCAAATTAAAGTCCAACAGGGTTATTAGGTAGCACGAGCTTTGGGAGCGCTGCCCCTTCAGGTAGTAGAAGAAGATATGACAGTGACTTTTAAGGGGCATCTTGACAAATACATGAATAAGATGGGAGAAGAGGGATATGGTCCCTGGATGGATAGAGGGTTTTAGTTCAGTGGGGGAGCATGGTCAGTGCAGGCTTGGAGGGCTGTAATTCCTTGCATGTTGGGGCTATTCATTCATTTGGATAGACGAGGAACAGCACTTGGTACGATTTTTAAAATGAATTTCTTTTGTTGAACAGAACTTAAAGATTTAACATGACGAAAGTGAAAAGAAGAAACAAAGCTTACTTGGTGACTGGCTTCTAAGCAAGCCAGTCCCTATACGGCACTGGACTGAACTGGATCTCGAAAACAAAACAAACTAAAAAAACTGAACACACAGTTCCAAACTATATTCCAATCCTTATCTCGTTCTTGGAAGTGTTTTTCACATGCTGTCTCTGTCTGCAAAAACAAGTTTTGCAGCTGCAGTTGTTTGCCTGAATTGTGTACCCTTCAGGAATGCAGTCAATTGAATAGAAAAGTAGGGAGGTCTTGCTGCAGCTGTATAGGGCATTGGTGAGGCCGCGGCTGGAGTACTGTGTGCAGTTTTGGGCGCCGTACTTACGCAAGGATATTTTGGCCTTGGAGGGAGTGCAGAGGAGGTTTACTAGGCTGATACCGGAGTTGAGGGGGTTGAGCTATGAGGAGAGGCTGAATGAACTAGGCTTGTACTCATTGGAGTTTAGAAGAATGAGGGGAGATCTCATTGAGACGTATAAGATGATGAATGGGATGGATAGGATAGAGGTGGAGAGACTCTTCCCGCTCAGAAAGGATAGTAGGACTAAGGGACACAGCCTCAAGATAAAGGGGGGGCGGTTTAGAACAGAGTTGAGGAGGAACTTCTTCACTCAAAGGGTGGTGAATCTCTGGAATTCTCTGCCCGTTGAAGTGGTGGAGGCTGCCTCGCTAAATATTTTTACGACGCGGGTTGATGGGTTTTTGATAAGAGAGGGGATTAAGGGTTATGGGGAGAGGGCCAGAATGTGGAACTGAGCCACGACAGAACAGCCATGATCTTATTGAATGGCGGGGCAGGCTCGAAGGGCTAGATGGCCTACTCCTGCTCCTATTTCTTATGTTCTTATTTCTTATGTTCTTATTTTCAGCTAACCCAGCAGGCCTTCTGAGTTTTAAAGTGTAATTAAGTTAGCAGTGTTAGTTAAGCCCGACAGCCTAGCATTTAAATGTAATTGCATCGGCAGAAATATCTTAAGTGAAATCTTCTCACAGACTGAAGCAAACAGCATTAAGCATCCATAGGATCCCCCACTGCATCAAGATGCCCAGTGCTGCATCTGAAAATATGGGAGGCTTCTCACTCTCTCTGTCATGTTGCACTGCCTTTACTCATTGTGTTTTTGGAGCTATTCCCACTGACCATACCCGCTGCAGCCAGGCTGTATCTATAAGAGCTGCAATTTTAGCATTAAGTGGTGCTAGCCTTTACCACCACCACCCACTGCCCCCCCTCCCCCCCCCCCTCCCCACCACCCGCCTCCCCCCCAGCGTGGCTTACAAAAACCACTGTGCGGCCTGAATTACTTGAAAAAGGCAAGGGTTTCATGCACAGTGTGATCCCAGTGCCCAATTCTTTCAGAGGGGCAGGTGGTGGGGTGTGATCAGAATTTTAGCCAAGGGTCTTTTGAAGAAGCCAGGAATCTTCTATACCTTACTCTCTCTCGCACGCACGTCGCTACAAGTGACAATCCCCATGTACCACGGGAATGGCACAAGGTGAGGGGCACTTGTACTCCTCTCTCTTTGGTTGGCAAGAGCTCTGTTCCTCATCTACCCTCCTAACGAACACAAGCCACCATGCTGTCGAGAATTAACCAATGCCCGGTGAGTGCTCAATCTTCCAAGCTTTATTACTTGCGCACAAGGAGAACAAACACAATAAATCTCACTATGACGTGGAGATGGCCGGACTGATATATGAGGAGAGGTTGACAGGGTTAGGATTGTTTTCACTAGAGTTCAGACAAATGAGGGCGGATCTCATAGAGACTTACAAAATTCTAACAGGGTCGGTGCAGGGAAGATGTTTCCAACGGTGGGGAGAGTCCAGAACCGGGGTTCACAGTCTGAGGATTCAGAGTAGACCATTTAGGACAAAGATGAGGAGAATTTTTCACCCAAAGAGGGGTGAGCCTGTGGAGTTCATTACCACCAGAAATCGTTGATGCCAAAACATTCAAGAGGAGTCCACTTACAGCACTTGGAGGTGAATGGGATCAAAGGGAGATACCTATTGAGCTATTGGGCTATTGAGTTGGATGATCAGCCATGATGGTGACAAATGGTGGAGCAGGCTCGAAGAGTTGAATGACCTCCCCCTCCTTCCAGCTTCTATGTTTCTATGTTCTAACAGAGTTCCGCAAAACATTGTCAATTATGGCACTTTTTAGTCAATGAGACAGAACATGCCAGTTAAAGCACCAGCAGCCTTATAGTTTGGTGTGTACTTTCAACCAATAGAATTCTTCATCATTTCAACTCTTCTTCATTATCATTTATATACAAACATACACACACATATATATATATATCATCTATACGGTTATACAGAATCCTTGAAATATTTAGCAGGCAATGTTCAGTAAGTATTCTTATTACCTTTAATCACAATCAGCATCTGGAACATACTGTGGATTCTCAAGAAGTGGAGATGCCGGCGTTGGACTGGGGTAAACACAGCAAGAAGTCTCACAACACCAGGTTAAAGAAAGCTAGTGGACCTTGCCACCAAATAAACCTGTTTGACTTTAAGCTGGTGCTATGAGACTTCTTACTGCGATTCTCAAGAACCCATTCATACTGCAAAACAGACTTAGACCCTTAAAGTTAAAAAGTTTATTTGTCACAAGTAGGCTTCCATTAACACTGCAATGAAGTTACTGTGAAAATCCCCCTAGCTGCCACACTCTGGTGCTTGTTCGGGCACACTGAGAGAGAGAATTTAGCACGGCCAATGCACCTAAACAGCATGTCTTTCAGACTGTGGGTGGAAGCCGTAGCACCTAGAGGAAACCCACGCAGACATGGGGAGAATGTACAAACTCTACCCAGACCAGTGACCCAAGCTGGGAATTGAATCTGGGTCATTGGCGCTGTGAGGCAGCTGTGCTAACCACTGTGCCCCCGTGCCACTCACAGTCAGTGAACCTACACTGGCTAATGGCTGGTTCCAACTATCACAATGCCAATAAATCAGCTGTCCTGGTAGCGGTGCCCTGGGGCCAGGCTTTACAGTGACTCGGGTTCCCAGAACACAGTGGACACAGGCACCTCCAGGAACCCTTACCCCCCTCCCCCCGATGTAACAGCAACCAGCTACGCAGTCCAGACCACGAAAGGTGCACCTCGTAGTGGTGTTATCATTGGGAAGGCTGCCGTTAAGAAACACGTAATGGGTTGATACATGAGCAAGAAATAGATGGAAGGCAATTATTGTGCGGGAAATTAAATGTATGAGTTTTCACATCCAATTATCTCAAATATCTATTGGGCTGTTGAAAATACATTGCTATCACTGATAAAAGATGTAGAAGGGGATTTATTAACTTTATCACTGACATTTAGACTAACTGTGAGCCTAATAAATACTCATTCACTACTGTGCTGGACACTCTGCTGATGAATAATACGATTCTGTACTATTGAATGTTACCCTGTTGGAACAGCAGAGGACATCCGTGATTATTTTACAGCCCTTGTTAGATGAATGGATCTATCCTATTGATTTAATCAAGTGGACTATTACTGACAATTGTTTTAACATGTTAAAAGTTTTGCAGAGAGATCATTACAATTGCTTTACTCAGACACGGTAGGTCGAATCCGAACCCACCCCCCTCCCCCCAGCGAGAAAGGGGTGAGTTTGGATCAGATCATAGAGTCATAGAGGTTTACAGCATAGAAACAGGCCCTTCAGCCCAACTTGTCCATGATTCCCCCTTTTTTTTAGACCTCTAAGCTAATCCCAATTTGGCCCATATCCTTCTATACCCATCATACCCACGAATGTACGATGTAGACCCACGTACGATGGGTATTAAAGGATATATGGGTCATATTAGGCAGCACGGTAGCACAGTGGTTAGCACTGCTGCTTCACAGCTCCAGGGTCCTGGGTTCGATTCCCGGCTCGGGTCACTGTCTGTGTGGAGTTTGCATGTTCTCCTCGTGTCTGCGTGGGTTTCCTCCGGGTACTCCAGTTTCCTCCCACAGTCCAAAAATGTGTGGGTTAAATTGATTGGCCATGCTAAGAAATTGCTGCTTGGTTTCCAGGGAATCATAGGTTAGAGGGATTATTGGGTATGATATGTAAGGATATGGGGGTGGGCCTGGGTGGGATTGTGTTCGGTGCAGACTCGAAGGGCCTCTTTCTGCACTGTAGGATTCTATGATGTAAATGCTTTTTAAAAGACAAAATTGTATCCCCTTCTACTATTATCCCTGGCAGCTCGTTCCCGACACTCACCACCCTCTGTGTGAAATAATTGCCCCTCTGGACCCTTCTCCCCTCTCACCTTAAACCTATACCCTCTAGTTCTAGACTCCCCTACATTCGGGAAAAGATATTGACTACCTAGCTGATCTGTGCCCCTCATTATTTTGTAGACCTCTATAAGATCACCCCTCCGTGCTCCAGAGAAATAAGTCCCAGTCTATCCAACCTCTCCAGCCAGGTATAAGAGGAACAGTCAAGGCTAAGAGGATATTTACAAGAGGTTTTTTTTCTAAATTAATAAATTCTTATCTGGATAGACACATGAACAGACTGAGAATAGGGGGACACAGGCGGTTGGTCTAGATAGGACAACGTGATCTGTGGAGGCTTGGAGGGCCGAATGACCTGACCCTGTGCTGTGCTATTCCTTGTTCTTTGTGATAAATGTAGGGGGTGGGGGTCACTGCAGTGTGACATTCTGGCTGGGGTTCTTCCCAAAAGACACAAAGTGCCCAGCGGGAGAATTTCCCGCCCGCTTTTTGGACACACTTACCTGAACAAATCTCCGACACGCTGTGCATCACAGAGTGCCTCAGGAAGATTCATGCTGGAAAGTGGTGGGACGGGGGGGTAGGGGGGGAGGCCTCATCCCACCCGAGAAGCCGGCAGTGTAGCGCTGAGTGGGCCACTGCGCCTGCGCCGATATGTCAGGGCGGAGATTGGCGCACGTGTACTGGCCGGCCTCCCAACCGCTGGCCCTCCCGCTCCCATCCCTCCCCTCTCCCAATCACTAGCCTCCTGTTCACCCCCGAACCCCCACCCTGATCGAACGCCTCCCCCTCCCCATCGCTGCCCTCCTCTTCCCAAACACCGGCCTTCCTGACCCTCCACGCCGATGGCTGATCTACCGGGATACACCCTTAAGTAGAACCCTAAGTAGAACCCTACAGTGCAGAAACAGGCCCTTCGGCCCATCGAGTCTGCACCGAACACAATCCCACCCAGACCCTATCCCCATATCCCTACACATTTACCTGCTAATCCCTCTAACCTACACATCCCAGGACACTAAGGGGCAATTTTAGCATAGCCAATGAACCTAACCCGCACATCTTTGGACTGTGGGAGGAAACCGGAGCACCCGGAGAAAACCCACGCAGACACGAGGAGAATGTGCAAACTCCACACAGGCAGTGACCCGAGCCGGGAATCGAACCCAGGACCCTGGAGCTGTGAAGCAGCAGTGCTAACCCACTGTGCTACCGTGCCGCCCTTGGCCAGGGCTGATCTCTCCACCCCTCCCCCCCAAGACCCCAGCTCCCGAGCAGCAGCAGGCTGGGGGAATGCTAGCCGCTTTGGCACAAGGGAATGGTTAAGGCAGCGACCGTTGTACTTTTTGGAGGAAAGTTGAAATAAATACCTGAAAGTCTAATCAGTGAATCATGAGAGACCCAGTCATGGGGAAGGAATGAAGATTGATTTGTCAAACATCGAACAAGAGACGTGGGGGGAAACGCGAGGAAGAAGTTTAATGTGGATCGAGAGCCTTTAAGAATGATGAGTGATTTCAAAAGACAATTGGACAGGCAGTTGAGGGGAATAAACTTGCAGGGCTTAGGGGGCAGAGCAGGGGAGATTGGGGCTGAATGGATTGCTTTGCAGAGAGCTGCCATGGGTTCCATGGGCCGAATGGCCTCTTTCTGTGCTGTGATGACCCTACGATGACTGGTGCACAGTCACAGGGAAGGAATGGAGTGCCAACAGTCAACGCAGGTGCTTTATTTAAAGTTTATTTTATTCGCCACAAGTAGGCTGACATTAACACTGCAATGAAGTTACTATGAAAATCCACACTCTGGCACCTATTTGGAAAAACAGAGGGAGAATTTAGCACCCTAACCAGCACGTCTTTCGGACTGTGGGAGGAGACCGGCGCGCCCACAGGAAACCCACGCAGGCGCGGGGGGGGGGGGGGAACCCACAGAATCCACACGGACCCAATCCGGGAATCGAACCCAGGTCATGGCACACACATATAATTCTCTAAATTTGCACCCCTTTATTGTGGAGCCCAAGAGGCGTAGGCGAAGGTCATAGGTAGAAGGAGGATTGGAATGAGGCGTTCACTGGATGTGAAAATGGGCTCGTTGGGCCGAAGGGCCTGTTTCCCGTGCTGTGTTGTTCTTTGTCCCTGGCACCCTGAGGCAGCAGCGCAAACCACAGTGCCACCTTGCCGTCCCACACGTGCCAACGCGTGTCCTGCGGGGCCGAATGGCCTCCTCCTCTCTGCCCACGCGGATTGCAAAAGTGGACATTTTTTGTGTGCAAAGCCGACACTGCGGGCCCAAGTCAGAGAATCGTAGCAACCTCACCACGGCAGAAATAGATTAGCGATCTCTTGTAGAATAAGCAGAGGCAATTATCGGAAAAGTAAAATTTGTCTTTGATAGCCGTGTTCAGTTTGTCACATCACTTGTGCGTGACTGCAAGTCTGAGGCGCAGTCTGTAGAAAATTCAATGGGAGAAAAACATCAATGTAAATTGAGCTGCACAACATCAATAATAGCTAATCCATCCAGGGAACACTGTTCACAAATAATAGGACAGCACTTTGTCTCACGCAGGCACTTAGCTCATATACACAGTGATATACACGGGCCACTGATTTGATCCATTTTCCTCCGAATAACGTCGCTGAAATTTGCATTGATTTGTCCATCAATGAATGCGTCAAGCAGTGAAGGAGAGGGGTTTTCGCCATGCCGAACACGGGTTTCTGGGAGTCATCAATGCATTAGATCTCTTTTAGCTCAGTTTACCTCGGTCCACTTCAGTTGGCTGGATGGCTGGTTTGTGACGCAGAGCGCTGCCAGAAGCGTGGGGGTTCAGTTCCCACACCGGCTGTGGTTACCCACCAAAGGTCCCGCCTTGCCCCTTGCCTCTTGTAAAATAACCACCGCATCAGCTCTCCTCCTCAATAGTGGAGAAGTCTCACAGCCTCAGGTTAAAATCCAACAGGTTTATTTGGGATTTTGGCGCACTGTTCCTTCATCGGGTAACCCATTTGATGAAGGAGCAGCGCTCCAAATAAACCTGTTGGACTTTAGCCTGGGGTTATGAGACTTCTTACTGTGCCCACCCCAGTCCAACGCTGGCAACTCCACGTCAAAAGAGGAACACGGCCTATGGTCACCTGGGACTATGGCGACTTTACCTGTTGACTATTTCCATGGGAGCTCACATCTTCCACCTCAGCAAGAAAGAAAGGGTCATCTGAGGAAGATTCGGGGAAGACAGGTCTTTAAGTGGTTTGTGTGAACCAATATCCATACAATCATTGCTCCTAGACTCTTGGCTGGGCTCCCAATTCTGACCTTTGAAAACTTGATGCCACCCAAAACTCTTCTGCCTGCGTCTTAATTCAAACAATATCCTGTCCCCTCATAGTCAATCAACATCTGATCTTAAGATTCTCATCCGCATTTTTAAATCTCTCCTTGGTCTCTTCCTTCCCTATCTCTCCAATCTCCTCCAGCCCCACCAGCCAATTGTATGGGGCATTGTTGAGGGCACACCTGGAGTATTGTGTGCAGTTTTGGTGTCCTTATCTGAGGAAGGATGTCCTTGCGATAGAGGGAGTGCAGCGAAGGTTTACCAGGCTGATTCCTGGGATGGCAAGGTCTGTCAGATGAAGAGAGATTAAATTGGTTAGGCTTATATTTACTGGAGTTTAGAAGAGTGAGAGGGAATTTCATAGAAATTTATAAAATTCTAACAGGATTAGACAGGGTAGACTCAGAAAGAATGTTCCCGATGGAGGGGGGAGTCCAGAACTAGGGGTCATAGTTTGAGGATAAGGGATAAACCTCTTAGAACTGAGATGAGGAGAAATTTCTTCATCCAGAGGGTGGTGAATGTGTGGAATTCACTACCACAGAAAGCAGCTGAGGCCAAAATATTGTGTGATTTCAAGAAAAAATTAGATATAGTTCTTGGGGCGAAAGGGATCAAGAGTTATGGGGGGAAGGGGGGATCAGGATATTGAATTTAATGATCAAAATGAATGGTGGAGTAGGATTGAAGGGCTGAATGGCCTACTCCTGCTTCTAGTTTCTATGTTTCCTTCACTGTCCTTGGCTCAAAGTTCTAGAACTCCATCCCTAACAGCACAGTGGGATGTACCTACACCACATGGACTGCAGTGGTTTGAGAAGGCAGCTCACCACCACCTTCTCAAGGGCTATTAGTGATGAGCAATAAATTCTGTTGTAATGAGTGACACCCTCACTCCAGGAAGAATTCAAAAATGCTGAATTATCTCCCATTGCCCCCCCTTTGTTTCTTAGGGAGGTTACAATTAGTATCTGAGACCTTGGATGATAAAAAACCTTGCTGAAGTTTTTCACTGTCCACCTCTGCCCAATGAATTCTACAGGAAGCTGGAAACATGAACATGTTGACAGGTGACACACTCTTTTATTGAGCATCATTTAGAGTTAAAATTACAGAAACGAAAAGAGAGGGAGAGAGGGAGATAGAGAGAGGCAGGGAGAGAGGGAGAAAGAGACAGAGAAAGAGAGGCAGAAAGAGAAAGAGAGAAAAGTTGAGCATTGGTTCATGACCAGGTCCTGTACAGACTTGATCTAAAACTTGTACTGAGCTCAATTGAATTAAACAGATAGCTGTTACTTACAATATATGAATTCTAATCTGTGTTATTGAAAAAGTCGGGCACACATAGTCTCCAACTAACATAAACAATTGGCAGCTGTGACCATGAAAATTTCTGTTTCTGAAAAACTTTGCTTGCATTGTACTTTCAAAGAATGCAGCTAACTTCTAAGCTAATCCCAGGATGCTTGCTGATCTAAAATGTGGTCAGTTTAGCTTTGAAGCTTAGCATAGTTAGTTACACAGGCAAAAATACCTTAAAATGAAGTCTTTTAACTGAAGCAAACCATTCAAAGGATCCCAAAGTTCTTTACTCCTACGGTTAAGAAGGTATATTTCTGTGTCTCCCAAAAATAAATAAAAGCATCTTAGAACAATTTACAAGGCAGGAGGTAACACACTGAAACTCATCAAAACAGGGGTGAAGGAAAGTATCTTTGGAGAGTTGTGAAAAGCAGAGGGTGTTGAGGAAACAGAGATTTCGGGAAGCAGCTTCAGAACCGTAGCGTGCAATAAGTGAGCAATGAATGAAACTGTTGTAACGTGCCTTTGAGAGATGTCAGCGTGACATCACCAGAAGGGAAAGGTGTCAGGTAATCCAGGTTCAGTTTCACTGCTTTGCCTTGCGCAGTGGATACACACACCAATCTGATTTCCATGGTAATGCCTGGTGCCAAATGTCCCTGGAAAGGGCCATCTGCCAGTACCACGGAGGCCTTCCATGCCTCGTGGACACTGTGGGGACTGTGGTGTGCTATCAATTAACTAATCACATTTTCTTTTGATGTTTTAAATTTCCTTGAAGATTCTGTTTACTTTGATGCAATATCATAGAAACCTCACAGTGCAGAAGCAGGCCATTCAGCCCATCAGGTTTTCACCGACTCTCCGATGGAGCATCCCACACAGGCCCTATCCCTGTAGCACCATACATTTCCCATGACTAATCCCCCTAACCTACACATCTTTGCACACTAAGAGACAATTTAGCATGGCCAATCCCCTTAACCTGCACATCTTTGGACACAAATGGGCAATTTAGCATGGCCAATCCCCTTAACCTGCACATCTTTGGACACAAATGGGCAATTTAGCATGGCTAATCCACCTAACCTGCACATTTTTAGACACTAAGGGACAAGTTAGCATGACCGATCCACCTAACCTGCACACTTTTAGACACTAAGGGACAATTTAGCATGGCCGATCTATCTAACCTACACATCTTTGGACACAAATGGGCAATTTAGCATGGCCAATCCCCTTAACCTGCGCATCTTTGGGCACAAATGGGCAATTTAGCATGGCCAATCCCCTTAACCTGCGCATCTTTGGGCACAAATGGGCAATTTAGTATGGCCAATCCACCTAACCTACACATCTTTGGGCACAAATGGGCAATTTAGCATGGCCAATCCACCCTAACCTGCACATCTTTGGGCACAAATGGGCAATTTAGCATGGCCAATCCACCTAACCTGCACATCTTTGCACACTAAGGGACAACTTATCATGGCCAATCCACCCTAACCTACGCATCTTTGGACTGTGGAAGGAAACCCATGGGGACAACATGAAAAATCTACACAGACAGCCGCCCCAGGCCATAATTAAACCCTGGTCCCTCGTGCTGTGAGGCAGCAGTGCTAATCACCGTGCCACTGCATTCCTTTCGGGAGTTACATTTTTAATTTATCCCACAGTTTGTTGGATTAGTTTATCTGGTTAATGAACAGAAGCACATGGCTCTGATGTCTTTAAGTTTGTACCTAAACATAACTGCCCTCATGTGCCTAGTCTTAATAAGTGAACCCACTATTTGTTTACCCAATCCCCTCTGAGCAAGTGATGCTTCGTGTCTTATACAGTAAATAAGTCCCATGCAGTATTTCATTCTAATAATACCACAGCACCATGGCACCTTAATGAGGTCCCTAGAGAGGCTTGTGCTCCAGAAAGAATCAGCATCAGGATGGAAAAGAGAGGTTAACAGTTAGTTTACTTACTTACACTCTGTGGTAAATTTGTCTATAAAAATCCATCTGTATAAAACATTAAAAAATTTAAGTGCAGACATTTCATAGCTGCAAAATCTGACCCTCTGATCATATTTTTGTCACACATTTGTATGAGTTTTTTCATTCTATATTACCATGTTTTATTTATAATGGGAAAGAACTATGCCACGCTGACACTATCGTTAAGAAAGCCCACCGACGCCTCTGCTTTTTCAGAAGGCTAAGGAAATTTGGCATGTCAGCCAAGACTCTCACCAACTTTTACAGATGCACCATAGAAAGCATTCTTCCTGGTTGTATCACAGCTTGGTCTGGGCTCCTGCTCTGTCCAAGACTGCAAGGAACTACAAAGGGTCATGAATGAAGCCCAATCCATCACACAAACCAGCCTCCCATCCATTGACTCTGTCTATACTTCCCGCTGCCTCGGAAAAACAGCCAGTGTAATTAAGGACCCCACACACCCCGGACATTCTCTCTTCCACCTTCTTCCCTCAGGTAAAGGATACAAAAGTCTGAGGTCACGTACCGACCGACTCAAGAACAGCTTCTTCCCTGCTGCCATCAGACTTTTGAATGGACCTACCTCGCACTAAGTTGATCTTTCTCTACACCGTAGCTTTGACTGTAACACTACATTCTGCACTCTCTTGTTTCCTTCTCAATGAACGGGATGCTTTGTCTGTACAGCACGCAAGAAACAATACTTTTCACTGTATGCTAATACATGTGACAAAAATAAATCAGATCAAACCAGATCAAACCGTGTCTGTAATTATCCCCTTCCACCTGTGACAGCAATGTCTTTCTGTGTCTCCCTGTTTCCTCAGCTTTACTCCAGAAAGCCTCCAATATAATTCCTCGGTTGTTTTCCTTGGAGCAGGGGAGACTGACGGGGGACATGATTGGGATGTATAACATTATGAGGGGGAAAGATAGAATGGACAGGAAGGAACATTATGAGGGGGAAAGATAGAATGGACAGGGAGTCATTGATCCCCCCTGATGGAGGGATCAATGACTCGGGGTGAGGGGGTGGGGGGGGGCATTGATTTACGGTAAGAGGTAGGGGGTTGAGAGGGGACATGAGGAAAAAATGTTTTTGCCCAGAGACTGGCGGAAGTCTGGAACTCACTGTCTGAAAGGATGGTGGAGGCAGAGACCCTTGTAGCATTTAAGAAGCATTTAGATGTGCACTTGCAATGCAAAGACATATAAGGCCAGGTGTTGGAAAATGGGATTAAGATAGTTAGATGGTATTCCTTTGACCGGCGTAGATGTGCTGAGCTGATGGACCTTTTTCTGAGCTTTAGACATCAAATTTTCTTGTTCACAAATTGCCATAGGCTTTGCTATTTACAATGATGTAAATTTATAGAATCCAACAATGGGGAACGAAGCCATTCGGCCCATCAAGTCTACACTGACCACAATCCCACCCAGGCCCCTACCCCTATAAACCCATGCATTTGCCCTGCTAGTCCCCCTAAGACTCAATGGCAATTTAGCCTTTGGCCAATCCACCTAACCTGGATTGTGGGAGGAAACCGGAGCACCTGGAGGTAACCCATGCAGACACAGGGACAATGTGCAAACTCCACACAAACAGTGATCCAAGCCGGGAATCGAACCCAGGTTCCTGGTGCTGTGAGTATTATATGAAAATAAGGACAGAATGTCATAAAATATTGGTGGCATACGATGAGGCAATTCCCTGACTCCCCATCAACTCCCTGACTCCCCAGAGCAATCCAATCAAGCCCCATTGCCCTCTGGGTTTATTTCTGGCAATTCCTTATCCAATTTTCTTCAGAAATCAGTGACCACCTCCCTGGAGGGAGCGAGTTCCAAGAAAGGTACTATTTCAAAATGGGGTTTGAATTACATTATCTCACTTTCTTTGAATTCGTTCATGGGACATGGGCATCGCTGGCTGGGCCAGCATTTATTACCCATCCCTAGTTGCCCTTTTGGTCAGTTGAGAGTCAACCACATTGCTGTGGCTCTGGAGTCACATGTAGGCCAGACCAGGTAAGGGTGGCAGATTTCCCTCCCTAATGGACATTAGTGAACCAGTTGGGTTTTTCCGGCAATCGACAGTGGTTACGTGGTCATCAGCAGATTCTTAATTCCAGTTTTTCTTTAATGAATTCAAATTCTACAATCTGCTGTGGCGGGATTCGAACTCGGGTCCCCAGAGCATTAGCTGAGTTTTTGGATTAATATTGTGGCGATAATACCATCAGACCATCACTTTCCCTTTGGCTTACGTAACCCTTGCCCTTAAATCTTGCTTCATCTCAAACCTGCTTGGTCATTTTTTAGCCTGCAAAGTAGATTGATTAATAAGATGCTAAAGGGCTTAATAAGATGCTAAAGGGATCTGTGGCAGATTAATAAAACGCTAAAGGGATGTGTGGCAGATATTTCCTGTACGTGCACGACTGTAATACATTCGGTGTCACAATTAATAACCGTAGTAAAAAGTCTGACAACACCAGGTTTTAGTCCAACCGATTTATTTGATAATATTCTCACAAGCAAGCAAGCTTTCGAGGTTACCCTCTTCGTCAGGTGAATGGAGAGTTCTGGCCTCAGACAGAGCATATAAAGCACAGACGGTTTAGAGATTGCTGATTAGAATGCTTTTTATTATTAGAATGATTAGAAGCATTCTAATCAGCAATCTCTAAACCGTCTGTGCTTTATATGCTCTGTCTGAGGCCAGAACTCTCCATTCACCTGACGAAGAGGGTAACCTCGAAAGCTTGCTTGCTTGTGAGAATATTATCAAATAAATCGGTTGGACTAAAACCTGGTGTTGTCAGACTTTTTACTGTGTTTACGCCAGTCCAACGCCGGCATACCCACATCATGACAATTAATAACCGCCAGGCCATTTGTTATAAAGGAAACTCAAAGCAAAACTCCGCCAAGTCACTGGGTCACTGCCAGAGCAGATCTGACTAGGATAGTTTCAGCATCCTTTGTCTGAAACCCTGGGTGTTTCGCGTTTCAGATTATTTCAGTTTGGGTTTGGCAAGTCAGAAGGAGGTCAGTTTGTCCATTGAGCCTGCACCGACAAGAATCCCACCCAGGTTCTGTCTTAACCTCGTAACCCCACATGTTTACCCTCCCAATCCCCCAGACACTAAGGGGCAATTTAGCTAAACCAATCAACCTAATCCGCACATCTTTGGACTGTGGGAGGAACACAGTAAGCAGTCTGACAACACCAGGTTTAAGCCCAACCGCTTTATTTAGAACATAGAACATAGAACATTACAGCACAAACAGGCCCTTCGGCCCTCGAGTTGCGCCGATCGCATCAACCCCACCAATCTATAGACCTATCTATAACCCCCAATCCCATTAAACCCCATATACTCATCCAGAAGTCTTTTAAAAGACCCCAGCGAGTTCGCCTCCACCACCGACGACGGCAGCCGATTCCAATCACTCACTACCCTCTGAGTGAAAAACTTACCCCTAACATCACCTCTGTACTTCCCTCCCCGCACCTTAAATCTGTGTCCTCTCGTAGCGACCATTTCAACCCGGGGAAATAGCCTCTGAGAGTCCACCCTATCTATTCCTCTCAACATTTTATAAACTTCTATCAGGTCGCCTCTCAACCTTCGCCTCTCCAGGGAAAAGAGTCCCAGCTATTTACTATTTGATAGTAAACTCACAAGCTTTACCCCAGTCCAACGCCGGCATCTCCACATCTGTGGGAGGAAACCGGAACACCCGTGAGAAACCCACACAGACACAGGGAGAATGTGCAAACTCCACACAGACAGTGACCCGAGGCTGGAACTGAACCCGGGTCCCTGGTGTTGTGAGGCAGCAGTGCTAACCACTGTGCCACCGGGCCACCCCTTCTTGTCAATAAACTAAAAGGTTGAGGGCCTACTTACATTACAACGTCAGGAGCCTAGGCTAGAATTCTCCGATCTTGTTCTCTCCTCGATCACTGCCTGTGAGAACGGTAAATTTGGCACTTAGCCAAAACCCCATTCAGTGCGGTGGGACTGGAGAATCCCAGCTGTGGGCAAGTTCAGAGAATTCCGGCCCAAGGCCAGCTATAGTGTAAATTAAATTAAATAGCTCAAATGGCAAGATGTATCACTGATTAATAAATACAGGGGACCTGTAATAAAGGAGTTTCCAGCTCTTTGTAATTCTGCTGATAGGAGATGACTCACAAGGTAAACAGCACAGCTGAACAGTTAGAGTTCCTGAGCTATGATAGAATAATCCTATTTGGACAATCCTGTTCCGCTATCATTCCCATAGCAGACATGCGGGAAAATTCCACCCCATGATCCACAAGAGATGGATGAGATCCTAAATGAACATTTCTCATCAGTATTTACTGTTGAGAAAAGCATGGGTGTTAGGGAAGTTGAGGAAATAACTAATGATGTCTTGAGCAGTGTACATATTACAGAGAAGGAGGTGCTGGAAGTCTTAAAGTGCATCAAGGTAGATAAATCCCCGGGACCTAATGAAATGTATCCCAGGACATTGTGGGAGGCGAGGGAGGAAATTGTGGTCCCCTAGCCGATATATTTGAATCATCGATAGTCACAGGTGAGGTGCCTGAAGATTGGAGAGTGGCAAATGTTGTGCCTTTGTTTAAAAAGGGCTGCAGGGAAAAGCCTGGGAACTACAGGCCAGTGAGCCTCACATCTGTAGTGGGTAAGTTGTTGGAAGGTATTTTGAGAGACAGGATCCACAGGCATTTAGAACATAGAACATAGAACATTACAGCGCAGAAAGGCCCTTCGGCCCACGATGTTGCGCTGACTAGTTACAAAAACAATGACCCACTAGCCTAAACCAATCCCTTTTCGTCCATAAACCTATCTACAGATCTCTTAAACTAGGCGCATTTACAACTGCAGCAGGCAGGGCATTCCAATCCCTCACCACCCGCTGGGTAAAGAACCTACCCCTGACATCCGTCCTGTAACTACCCCCCCTTAATTTAAAGCCATGCCCCCTCGTAGTAGCTTTCTCCATCCGAGGAAAAAGGCTATCACTGTCCAGCCTATCTGGTTTATTGACACCCTATCTAGAGACACAAGGACTGATTAGGGACAGTCAGCATGGCTTTATGAATGGAAAATCATGTCTCACAAATTTGATTGTGTTTTTTGAAGGGGTAACCAAGAAGGTAGATGAGGGCAGTGCAGTTGATGTTGTCTATATGGACTTTAGCAAGGCCTTTGACAAGGTATCGCATGGGAGGTTGTTTCATAAGGTTAAATCTCATGGGATCCAGGATGAGCTATCAAAATGGATACAAACTTGGCTTTTTGACAGAATGTGGAGATGCCGCCATTGGACAGGGATGAACACAGTAAGAAGTCTTACAGCACCAGGTTAAAGTCCTATAGAATTTTAAAACCTGTTGGGCTTTAACCTGGTGTTGTGAAAATTCTTACCCTTCTTAGGGTGGTTGTAGAGGGTTGTTTTTGAAACTGGAGGCCTGTGACCAGCAGTGTGCCTCAGGGATCAGTGTTGGGTCCACTGTAATTTGTCATTTATATTAATGATTTGGATAAGAATATAAGGGGGCATGGTTAGTAAATTTGCAGATGACACCAAGATTGATGGCATAATGGACAGTGAAGAAAGTTACCTCTGATTACAACGGGATCTTGATCAATTGGGCCAGTGGGCTGACAGGATAGAGGTGGAGAGACTGTTCCCGCTCAAAAAAGACAGTAGGACTAGGGGGCACAGCCTCAAGATAAAGGGGGGGCGGTTTAGAACAGAGTTGAGGAGGAACTTCTTCACTCAAAGGGTGGTGAATCTCTGGAATTCTCTGCCTGTTGAAGTGGTGGAGGCTGCCTCGCTAAATATTTTTAAGAAACGGGTTGATGGGTTTTTGATAAGAGAAGGGATTAAGGGTTATGGGGAGAGGGCGGGAAGGTGGAGCTGAGTCACGACAGATCAGCCATGATCTTATTGAATGGCGGGGCAGGCTCGAAGGGCCAGATGGCCTACTCCTGCTCCTATTTCTTATGTTCTTATGTTCAAATGGCAGATGGAGTTTAATTTAGATAAATGCGAGGTGATGTATTTTAGTAGATTGAACCAGGGCAGGATTTATTCAGTTAATGGTCGGGCGTTGAGGAGAGTTACAGAACAAAGACATCTAGGGGTATATGTTCATAGCTTCTTGATGGTGGACAGAGTGGCGAAGAAGGCATTCAGCATTCTTGGTTTCATTGGTCAGAGCATTGAATACAGGAGTTGGGGCGCCTTGTTGAAGTTGTACAAGACATTGGGAAGGCCACATTTGGAAAATTGTGTACAGTTCTGGTCACCCTATTATAGGAAAGATATCATTAAATTAGGAAGAGCACAGAAAAGATTTACTAGGATGCTATAGGGACTTGATGGTTTGAGTTATAAGGAGAGGCTGGATAGACTGGGACTTGTTTTTTCTAGAGCACAGGAGGCTTAGGGTTGATCTTATAGAGGTCTATAAAATAATGAGGGACACAGATCAGCTAGATAGTCAATATCTTTTCCAAAAGGTAGGGAAGTCTAAAACTAGAGGGCATAGGATTAAGGTGAGAAGCAAGAGATACAAATGTATCCAGAGGGGCAATTGTTTCACACAGAGGGTGGTGAGTGTCTGGAACAAGTTGCCAGAGTAGAGATGGGTACAATTTTACCTTTTAAAAATCATTTAGACAGTTATATGGGTAAGATGGGTATAGATGGGTATGGACCAAATGCAGGCAATTGGGATTAGCTTTGGGGTTTTAAACAAAGGGCAGCATGGACAAGTTGGACCGAAGGGCCTGTTTCTATGCTGTAAACCTCTATGATGTCTCAGACATTGAAACCTGGCCTCACTGAAATTTCCATAAAGATTACAGATTTCGTAACCGATATACATTTGAGACTTCAGACTTCGCAGTGCACAAGCTCTAACTATTTTGGAGCTAAGTTTAAAGTTTATTTATTAGTGTCACCAGTAGGCTTACATTAACACTGCAATGAAGTTACTGTGAAAATCCCCTAGTCGCCACACTCTGGCGCCTGTTCGGGTGCACTGAGGAATTTAGCACGGCCAATGCACACTAACCAGCACGCCTTTCGGACTGTGGTAGGAGACCGCAGAACCCGGAGGAAACCCACGCAGACACGGGGAGAGCATGCAGACTCTGCGCGGGCAGTGGCCCAAACCGGGAACCGAGCCCAAGTCCCTGGCGCTGCGAGACAGCGGTGCTAACCACTGTGCCGCAGTGCCGCCCAGCTGGCGGGGCTGCCGGGGATTACGGGCCCCGGGTGGGAATTTACAGGCTCGCTCGTCCTTAAAGCCACAAAATTCCACCCGAGGGCAAGGGTGGAACCTGTTCACGTTCCGCCCCTCGCGGGCAAGTTGGTAAAAGCCCAGTTGCTGTGTGGCCCAAATCCATCAGCACGTGGGATCGCAGATTCAATTCTTGAATCGAACTGAACCAAACATTTGACCGGGGATTCCAAATCAGCGGCGCTGCATCCTTTAAATCTGACACCCAAATGCGACATTAATAGGTGAGGCAAAGCCTGATTAATGCTGATGGCCATTTCTTCTCTCAGTTTATGCCCATCTCTGCTCCCGCTGCCAGTATCGTTTTTAAGGAAAGTTGTGATTGTACGAGGCGCGTAATTGAGTCAGTGACAGTAAACAATGCCACTGCAGCATTTATTTATTGTCTTCAATTGTCAATCCTGTGGGGCTGTTATTGGATAAATAAACTCGCGTGCCTTTGCCGCAGATATTTTTCACTTAATAAGAGGATCTCTTGGCTCTATCAGTGTAACTGCTAATACACATGTCACTGTCAAGTGGGTACTCACTCTGACAGGGCTGAACTTGCAGCCCTTGCGTATTAATCGCAAGCTTATAGTAGGTTGCTTAGGCCTCAGGCTTTCACAGAACCATAGAACATTGCCGCACAGAAACAGGCCTTTTGGCCCTTCTTGTCTGTGCCGAACCATTTTTCTGCCTAGTCCCACTGACCTGCACCTGCACCATATCCCCCCCCACACCCCTCTCATCCATGAACTTGTCCAAGATTTTCTTAAATGTTAAAAGTGACCCCGCATTTACCACTTTATCCGGCAGCTCATTCCACATTCCCACCACTCTCTGCGTGAAGAAACCCCCCCCAATATTCCCTTTAAACTTTTTTCCTTTCACCCCTAACCCATGCCCTCTGGTTTTTTTTCTCCCCCTAGCCTCAGTGGAAAAAGCCTGCTTGCATTCACTCTATCCATACCCATCAAAATCTTATACACCTCTGTCACATCTCCCCTCATTCTTCTACACTCCAGGAAATAAAGTCCTAATCTATTCAATCTCTCTCTGTAACTCAGTTTCTCAAGTCCCGGCAACATCCTTGTAAACCTTCTCTGCACTCTTTCAACCTTACTGATAGCGTTCCTGTAATTAGGTGACCAAAACTGCGCACAATACTCTAAATTCAGCCTCACCAATGTCTTATACAACCTCACCATAACATTCCAACTCTTATACTCAATACTTTGATTTATAAAGGCCAATCTACCAAAAGTACTCTTTCCGACCCTATCTACCTGCACTTTTAGGGAGTTATGTATCTGTAATCCCAGATCCCTCTGTTCTACTGCACGCTTCAGTATCCTACCATTTACCTTGTATGTTCTGCCTTGGTTTGTCCTTCCAAAGTCCTTTCAATAGCGGTTGTGAGAGATCTGTCCCTCCTTTAGGGTGTAGAGTTTAATTGCTGGATAATGAATGCAGACTTGCAGTTGTATAGCACCTTTCACAACCACAGGACGTCCCAAATTGCTTCGAGGGCAATATTTTTGAAGCGTAGTCATGGTTTTAATGGTAGAAAAACAGCAGCCAATTTGTGCACAGCAAGCTCACACAACATGGTAATACCCTGAGTATCTGCTCTTCTGATGTTGCATGGGAGTTAAGTATTGGCCAGGGTAAAAGGGAAATCTTGCCCGCTGACCTCTACTTAAAATAGTACCCAATGAGATCTTATACATCCACCCGAGAGGCAGCACTGCACCTCTGGCAGTCCAGCACTCCCTTGGGGTGGCACGGTGGCACAGTGGTTAGCACTGCTGCCTCACAGCACCAGGGACCTGGGTTCCATTCCCAGCCTGGGTCATTGTCTGTGCGGAATCTGCAAATTCTCCCTGTGTCTGTGTGGGTTCTCTCCGGGTGCTCCGGTTTCCTTCCACAGTCTGAGAGATGTGCGGGTTTTGTGTATTGACCATGTTACACTGCCCCTTAGTGTCCCCAACTGACGCCAGAATGCAGCGATTACAGGATCTTCACAGTAACTTTATTGCAGTGTTCATGTGGGTCTATTTGTGACACTAATAAATAAACTTTAAAAAACAGAGGGCAACCATTGCACTAGAGGAGGTTCACTCGATTAATTCCATAGATGAGAGGTTGTTTTATGAAGAGAGATTGAACAGTTTTGGTTAATACTCCCTGGAGTGCAGAACCATGAGATCTAATTGAGATGCACTAGATGGTTTTGATCCGATTTGATTTATTATTGTCACCTGTACTAACATACAGTGAAAAGTATTGTTTCTTGACGCTATATAGACAAAGCATACTGTTCATAGAGAAGGAAATGAGAGAGTGCCGTGTTTAAAGTTTTTTTGTTTGTCACAAGCAGGCTCACATTAACACTGCAATGAAGTTACTGTGAAAATCCCCCAGTCGCCACACTCCAACGCCTGTTCAGGTACACTGAGGGAGAACTTAGCACGGCCAACCCAGCACGTCTTTCGAACTGTGGGAGGAAACCGGAGCACCCAGAAGAAAACCAAGAGTGCACAGGGAGAACGTGCAAACTCCACACAGATGGTGACCCAAGCTGGGAATCAAACTCAGATCCGTTGCACTGTGAGGCAGCAGTGCTAATCACTGTGCCACCGTGCTGCTCTGTGTTAAAGTCATAGCTAGGGTATAGAGAAAGATCAACTTAATGCAAGATAGGTCCATTCCGAAGTCTGACTGCAGCAGGGAAGAAGCTGTTCTTGAGTCGGTTGATGTGTGACCTCAGACTTTTGATCAAACGTTTACAGATGCACCATAGAAAGCATTCTTTCTGGTTGTATCGCAGCTCGGTCTGGGCTCCTGCTCTGCCCAAGATCGCAAGGAACTACAAAAGGTCATGAATGTAGCCCAATCCATCACTCAAGCCAACTTCCCATCCATTGACTCTGTCTACACTTCCCGCTGCCTCGGCAAAGCAGCCAGCACAATTGAGGACCAGCGCACCCCGGACATTCTCTCTTCCACCTTCTTCCATTGGGAAAAAGAAAGAAAAGTCCGAGGTTACGTACCAAACAACGCAAGAACAATTTCTTTCCCGCTGCTGTCAGGCTTTTGAATGTACTTACTTTGCTTTGAGTTGATCTTTCTCTACACCCTAGCTACGACAGTAACACTGCATTCTGTACTGTCTTATTTCCTCTTCTATGAACGGTATCCTTTGTCTGTGTGGCTTGCAGGGAACAATACTGTTCACTGTATGTTAATACATGTGACAATATTAAATCAAATCCAATCAAATCAGAGCACAGAGAAAATTTGTCAGGATGCTGCCTGGGGCTGGAGGGTCTGAAATCTGTGGAGAGATTGATTAGAATGGGACAGTTTCCCTTGGAGTAGAAAAGGATGAGAGGGAACCTGATAGAGGTATATAAGATTGTGAGGGGCATAGATGGGCTGGACAGGAAGGCACTTCTTCCATTAGTAGAGGGTCACTAACCAGGGGGATTTAAGGTCAGAGGTCAAAGGTTAAGAGGGAAGCTAAGGAGAAATCTTTTTACCCAGAGGATGGAGCTCACCGCCTGAAGAGGTGGTTGAGTCAGAAACTCTGGCAACATTTAAGAAGTATTTAGATATCCACTTGCAATGTCCAGGGCCATGGGCCAAGCACTTAATAATGGGATTGGTGTCAGATCTTTGTTGACCAGCATGGACACGATGGGCTGAATGGCCTCCTACGGTGCTGTATCTGTCTATGAATCCATAAGCAGGATTGCCACAGACCCACAGGGGAAACAAAGCCAATAAATGAATTCCCACCACCTGGAAATGTAACAGAGGTGTAAATGTTTATGGACATGGCCAACTAACGATGTCAATTGCTGTAACAAAAATACAAAATGCTGGAAAATCTCAGCAGGTCTGACAGCATGTGGAGACAGAATAGAGCCAACGTTTCAGGTCTTTAGCCCAAGGTTGTGCCCTCTGGTTCTAGTTTTTCCTACCAGTGAAAACATCTGCTCCACGTCCATTGTATCCAAACCTCGCAATGTCCTGTAAATTTCAATAAGATTCATCCTCATCCTTGTAAACTCTGACGAGTACAGACCCAGAGTCCTCAACCATTCCTCACACGACGAGCTCTTCATTCCAGGGATCATTCTTGTGAACCTCATCGGGACCCTTTCAAAGGCCAGCACATCCTTCCTTCAAAATTGCTCATAATGCTCCAGATGGGGTCTGACCAGAGCCTTATCCAGCCTCAGAAGTCCATCCCTGCTCCTGTATTCCAGCCCTCTCGATATGAATGCTAACATTGCATTTGCCACCTGAACTTCCACATTAACCTTAAGAGAATCTTGAATAAGAACTCCCAAGTCCCTTTGTGTTTCTGATTTCCTAAGCATTTCTCCATTTCGAAAATACTCTCTGCCTCCCTTCCTCCTTCCAAAGTGCATAACCTCACACTTTTCCACTTTGTAATCCATCTGCCAAATCTTTGCCCGTTCCCCGAACCTTTTCAAATCCTTCTGCAACCCCCCTGCTTTCTCAGTATTACCTGTCCCTCTACATAGGGCGGCACGGTAGCACAGTGGTTAGCACTGCTGCTTCACAGCTCCAGGGTCCTGGGTTCGATTCCCGGCTCGGGTCACTGCCTGTGTGGAGTTTGCACATTCTCCTCGTGTCTGCGTGGGTTTTCTCCGGGTACTCCGGTTTCCTCCCACAGTCCAAAGATGTGCGGGTTAGGTTCATTGGCTATGCTAAAATTGCCCCTTAGTATCCTGGGATGTGTAGGTTAGAGGGATTAGCAGGTAAATGTGTAGGGATATGGAGATAGGCTCTGGGTGGGATTGTGTTCAGTGCAGACTCGATGGGCCGAAGGGCCTGTTTCTGCACTGTAGGGTTCGATGTAGGGTTCGATGTAAAAAATATCGTTGTATCATCTACAAGTTTAGCAACTGTGCCTTCAGTTCCTTCTTCCAAATCGTTGTATATCATGAAAAGTTGCGGTCCCAGCACCGACCTCTGAGGCACAGCACTAGTCACCGGCTGCCATCTCTCTGCCTTCAGCCAATCCTCTATCCATGCCAAATTGTTCCCGTCTCGCCGCCGGCGAGAATGGAGAATTTGGCGCTCAGCCGAGACTTCATTGACTGCAGGGGCACCAGAGAATCCCAGCCATGGATGAAGTCAGAGATATCCCCAGTGTGCTTAGATCACCGTGGCTCTCTGACTAACAGCACAGATCTCAGAAATCAAACATGGACTCTTCCAGAGCAGTAAAACACTGAGATTTGCATTTACACACTGCGGGGAACTTTGGAAATAGAGTTTTAGGTGCAGGCACGAGGGATTATAAAATGCTAATGTAAAAGTATGTCATTTTATAATGTCTAGAGTACAGTACATCTCCTCAACTTTGAATCAATCGAACTACTAGTGCCGAACTTCACAAAACCCTAATTGTATTCACAGCAGGTTTCTTTTTACGATCACTTTGGATGGAGAAAATTAAAACATTGTTAAACATATTCCGAGACAATAAAAAATATATTTTCTTTAGGAGATTTCTTTTATAAATTCGTAATGGTTACCATCAGCCCAGATGTGATAACATTCACTGAATTGGAATAAAGGGAGAAATCTGATGCTCAGATATTAAGTGTTATGCCTGAATCAGAAACCAGAGGATGGATTGTAATGGCTCATTTAATACTCTGGAGATCTCTGCTTTGATTTGCCATTCTCAGTATTTTCAGGGGGCACTGTATTTTTATTATTCCGTGAACTGCGGCACGGTGGCACAGTGGTTAGCATTGCTGCCTCACAACGCCAGGGACCTAGGTTCGATTCCAGCCTTGGGTCATTGTCAGTGTGGAGTTTGCACGTTCTTCCCGTGTCTGCGTGGGTTTCCGCTGGGTGCTCCAGCTTCATCCCACACTCCAAAGATGTGCAGATTGGGTGGATTGGCCAGGGTAAATTAACCCAAGTGTCAGGGGGATTAGCAGGGTAAAATGTGGGGTTATGTGGATAGCATCTGGGTGGGATTGTGGTCAGTGCAAATTTGATGGGCTGAATGGCCTCCTTCTGTACTGTAGGATTCTATGATGCTAGGAAGTATTTCATTGCCCTTTTTCCTTGCCTCCTCCTTGAGACACTCACCTGTTGGGGGCATGTCTCTTTACATACTGGGCAGAATGTTCCCAAAATTTGACTGTTTCATTTTTGGTTCAAAAACCTGAGCAATTTCCATTGGAATAGTTTAGGTTAGAGGTCCATTAGATTGGTTCCACAGGTCGGCGCAACATCGAGGGCCGAAGGGCCTGTACTGCGCTGTAATGTTCTATGTTCTATTGGCCCCATCAGCGCAAACTAGACTGGAATTAAAGGGAAGTCGTGTCTGACAAATTTACTGGAGTTCTATGAGGATGTGTCTAGGGCGGTGGATAGAGGAGAGCCAGTGGATGTGGTCTTTCTAGATTTTCAGAAGGCGTTTGACAAAGTACCTCACAAGAGGTTATTGCAGAAGGTCGAGGGACATGGAGTTGGGGGTAGGGTGTTAGCGTGGATAGAGGATTGGTTGTCAAATAGGAGGCAGAGAGTGGGGGTCAACGGGTGCTATTCGGATTGGCGGATGGTGACTAGTGGGGTGCCCCAGGGGTCGGTGCTGGGGCCTCAGCTTTTTACCATTTATATCGATGATCTGGAGGAGGGAACCGAGTGTAGGGTGTCGAAAGGTTCACGGAGGGTGCCCTGACAAAGATGTTAGACACTGTACAGGTGAGGAAGATAATCATTTACCCACAGGTGGGCAGGGGTCTCCCCAATAAGGTGAACAACCCTGCACAGGAGACAGTGGCCACACTGGTGAATGTCAAAAGGGGACGGGGGTGCAATGCAGGAAGAAGATGAATGGCCTCTTTGCTGATGCCAGGGTATGTGCTTCTTGTCTTCTGCCACCCCTCTCCCAGTCACATACCCCTCACTGGGCTTCTTGGACCCCACTGACTGTCACCTGACTGGGCCCCGCCACTCAAACTCCCACACCCTTCCTCATCTCCCCGGAGACTCCTCATCATTCATTCCTGCTCACACGCAGCACCCAGGGTGTGATAGAGGAGAGCCGGTGGATGTGGTCTTTCTTGATTTTCAGAAGGCGTTTGACAAAGTACCTCACAAGAGGTTATTGCAGAAGGTCGAGGGACATGGAGTTGGGGGTAGGGTGTTAGCGTGGATAGAGGATTGGTTGTCAAATAGGAGGCAGAGAGTGGGGGTCAACGGGTGCTATTCGGATTGGCGGATGGTGACTAGTGGAGTGCCCCAGGGGTCGGTGCTGAGACCTCAGCTTTTTACCATTTATATAGATGATCTGGAGGAGGGAACCGAGTGTAGGGTGTCGAAATTTGCTGATGACACCAAGATTAGAGGAACGGCAAATTGTGCGGAGGGTGTGGAGAGTCTACAGAAGGATCTAGATAGGCTGGGCGAATGGGCCAGGAAATGGCAAATGGAATTTAATGTTGGCAAGTGTGAGGTGGTCCACTTTGGTAGGAATAATGGTAGGAAGGATTATTACTTACGTGGAGAAAAACTGCAGCAGGCGATGGTGCAGAGGGACCTCGGGGTCCTTGTGCATGAGTCGCAAAAACCCAGCTTGCAGGTGCAGCAGGTGGTCAGGAAGGCGAATGGGATGCTGGCCTTCATAGCGAGGGGGATTGAATATAAAAGTAGGGAGGTCTTGCTGCAGCTATATAGAGCATTGGTGAGGCCGCAGCTGGAGTACTGTGTGCAGTTTTGGGCGCCGTACTTACGCAAGGATATTTTGGCCTTGGAGGGAGTGCAGAGGAGGTTTACTAGGCTGATACCAGAGTTGAGGGGATTGAGCTATGAGGAGAGGCTGAATAAACTAGGCTTGTACTCGTTAGAGTTTAGAAGAATGAGGGGAGATCTCATTGAGACGTATAAGATGATGAATGGGATGGATAGGATAGAGGTGGAGAGACTCTTCCCGCTCAGAAAGGACAGTAGGACTAGGGGGCACAGCCTCAAGATAAAAGGGGGGCGGTTTAGAACGGAGTTGAGGAGGAACTTCTTCACTCAAAGGGTGGTGAATCTCTGGAATTCTCTGCCCGTTGAAGTGGTGGAGGCTACCTTACTAAATATTTTTAAGAAACGGGTTGATGGGTTTTTGATAAGAGAGGGGATTAAGGGTTATGGGGAGAGGGCGGGAAGGTGGAGCTGAGTCACGACAGATCAGCCATGATCTTATTGAATGGCGGGGCAGGCTCGAAGGGCCAGATGGCCTACTCCTGCTCCTATTTCTTATGTTCTTATGTCCCTGGATGGGTGTATCTCCAACAGCACTGAAAAAGCTTGCAACACTCCCGGGCAAAGCAGCCCGTTTGTCTGGCACCTCATCCACCACCTAAATCCATCCATGTGGCAGCCATGTGTACCATCGACAAGATGCACTGCAGCAATTCAGCAAGGCTCCTTCCAAACTCACGGCCATAACCATCTGGAAGGACCAGGGCAGCAGGTGCATAGGAACACCATGCCTGTAAATTCTCCTTTAAGTCACTCACCATCCTGACTTGGAAATATATCGCTATTTCTTCACTGTAGCTGGAGCAGCACAATGGCACAGGGACCCGGGTTCGATTCCCGGCTTGGGTCACTGTCTGTGTGGAGTCTGCATGTTCTCCTTGTATCTGTATGGAATTCTTCCGGGTGCTCCAGCTTCCTCCCACACTCCAAAGGTGTGCAGGTTAGGTGGATTGGCCATGCTAAGCTCCCCCTTAGTGTCAGGGAGACTAGCTAGGGTAAATGCATGAGGTTATGGAGATAGGACCTGGGTAAGATTGTGGTTGGTGCAGACTCAATGGGCCGAATGACCTCCTTCTGTGCTGCAGGAATCTATGATCTTATTCTATGAAAGTCCTGAACTCCCCACCAAACAGCACTCTGGGTGTACCTACACCATGGGGATTGCAGCTGTTCCAGAGGGTAGCTCACCACCACCTTCTGAAGGGTAATTAGGGATGGGCTACAAATGCTGGCCTAGCTAGTAACACCCACATCCCTTGAAAGAATACAAAGGGACCCATTGGATGGTATGAGAAGACCTTATTATACTCTCTCAAGCATTTGTCCAGATGCCCTATATTCTGCACCATAAGTGTGGCCTACTTTCCCCTCTGTTAGAGCATCACCTTTGCATCTCTGCCTCAACTGGGCAGCACGGTAGCACAGTGGTTACCACAGCTGCCTCACAGTACCAGGGATACAGGTTCAATCCCCGGGTGACTGTGCGGAGTCTGCACGTTCTTCCTGTGTCTGTATGGGCTTCTTCTGGGTGCTCCGGTTTCCTCCCACACTCCAAAGATGTGGAGGTTAGGTGGATTGACCATATTAAATTGCCCCTTAGTGTCCAAAGCTATGCAAGTTAGGTGAATTGACCATATTAAATTGCCCTTAGTGTCCAAAGATGTGCAGGTTAGATGGATTGGCCATGTTAAATTGCCCCTCAGTGTCCAAAGATGTGGAGGTTAGATGGATTGACCATGTTAAATTGCCCATCAGTGTCCAAAGCTATGCAAGTTAGGTGAATTGACCATATTAAATTGCCCCTCAGTGTCCAAAGATGTGCAGGTTAGATGGATTGACCATGTTAAATTGCCCCTCAGTGTCCAAAGATGTGCAGGTTAGATGGATTGACCACGTTAAATTGCCCCTCAGTGTCCAAAGATGTGCAGGTTAGATGGATTGACCACGTTAAATTGCCCCTCAGTGTCCAAAGATGTGCAGGTTAGATGGATTGACCACGTTAAATTGCCCCTCAGTGTCCAAAGATGTGCAGGTTAGATAGATTGACCATGTTAAATTGCCCCTCAGTGTCCAAAGATGTGCAGGTTAGATGGATTGACCACATTAA
The DNA here is from genome assembly GCA_037974335.1 of Prionace glauca. NCBI lineage: Eukaryota > Metazoa > Chordata > Chondrichthyes > Carcharhiniformes > Carcharhinidae > Prionace > Prionace glauca. The sequence continues at coordinate 150,008,471 of CM075723.1, read as the reverse complement.
ATTGCCCCTCAGTGTCCAAAGATGTGCAGGTTAGATAGATTGACCATGTTAAATTGCCCCTCAGTGTCCAAAGATGTGCAGGTTAGATGGATTGACCACATTAAATTGCCCCTCAGTGTCCAAAGATGTGGAGGTTAGATGGGTTGACCATGTTAAATTGCCCCTCAGTGTCCAAAGCTATGCAAGTTAGGTGAATTGACCATATTAAATTGCCCCTTAGTGTCCAAAGATGTGCAGGTTAGATGGATTGACCATGTTAAATTGCCCCACAGTGCCCAAAGATGTGCAGGTTAGGGTGGATTGACCACGTTAAATTGCCCCTCAGTGTCCAAAGATGTGCAGGTTAGATGGATTGACCATGTTAAATTGCCCCTCAGTGTCCAAAGATATGCAGGTTAGATGGGTTGACCATGTTAAATTGCCCCTCAGTGTCCAAAGATGTGCAGGTTAGATGGGTTGACCACATTAAATTGCCCCTCAATGTCCAAAGATATGCAGGTTAGATGGGTTGACCACATTAAATTGCCCCTCAGTGTCCAAAGATATGCAGGTTAGATGGGTTGACCACATTAAATTGCCCCTCAGTGTCCAAAGATGTGCAGGTTAGATGGATTGACCACGTTAAATTGCCCCTCAGTGTCCAAAGATGTGCAGGTTAGATGGATTGACCACGTTAAATTGCCCCTCAGTGTCCAAAGATATGCAGGTTAGATGGATTGACCATGTTAAATTGCCCCTCAGTGTCCAAAGATGTGCAGGTTAGATGGGTTGACCATGTTAAATTGCCCCTCAGTGTCCAAAGATATGCAGGTTAGATGGGTTGACCACATTAAATTGTCCCTCAGTGTCCAAAGATGTGCAGGTAAGATGGATTGACCATGTTAAATTGCCTCTTGGCGTCTAAAAATGCACAGGGTAGATGGATTGGCCACGCTAAATTGCCCCCTAGTGTCCAAAGAATAACAGGAATTGGGGAATAAGCTGGGTTACAAGGATAGGCTCTGGGTAAAATGAGTTGGTGCAGATACAATGGGCCGAATGGCCTGCTCCTGTATTGCAGAGATTCTATTCCATTTCATTCTAATCCAGCTCGTCTCTGTTCGTGCCTTTGTGACCTGTGGGCTGTAATGTCCCCAGACCCTCCAATCTGGAGGGTAAGCGTCAGCCCACGGGAGACGAGGCTTTGTTGTACTCTAACCTGCACCAAGTCCCTTTTATCCTTCGTCCCTCTGGCTGCTGCCCTCCCTCTGTCAGTGTCCTGCTGACTGGGGTTGTGGGTGCCTGCTAACCCATTCACTGCACGCACGCTCTGGGTACAAACTGCAGCGCGACTGATGGAAGCTGCCTCGCTGTTACGCGCCTGAATGAAAAGTGTTGATAGGAAACGTGAGCTGTGACATTATCCCCCTGCCCTGCTTTATAATGGCTGTTTGTTTTCGAGCTCCTTGTCGCCAGCCAATTTTAGATTGTTATTTTCCCCGTCGACTGAAGCGACGTCAGCTTTAGGAATTAAAAACACAATCTCATTTCTTTCCATCTGAACCTAGCCGTTAATTAGTTTCAATGAGCTGTAAAATTGACAAAATATCTGCTAAAGGCTGGCAGCAAAACAAAAGACAATCCAATCATGTCAGTCTTGTCTTAAGTAACTGTAGCAAACAAGGGAAAAAAAACCCATTACGCTGTCAGTGGTAAATGGCACTTGGGATCCGAGACAGATTTCCTCTCCTGTTTGTCTTGTTGACCATCAGTAAAAGACAATCATCGGATGTTTGCCACTCAGTGGGGTCAACATTAACAACCCTTGGCCTTAAATGTTCTTGGGGAGAACAACTTTGAACAGAGGCAGTGGAAGAGTGCTGCGTTTTGGAGATAAGGAACGTATGTGCCACTCCTGAACTGCACAATCCTGCGGAAGTACCTTCAGTCCCAAGTTCATAACCGGTGCCACCGCCAAAGACAAGGGCAGCAAGGTGACATCACGCTTGCTGGTTGTGAAGGGCGGTGACTGTTGCCCACTCCCTCACACCAACCCAGCCTCCCGTCCATTGGGTCCATCTACACCTCCCACTGCCTAGGCAAAGCAGCCAGCATAATCATAGAATTCCGACAGTGCAGGAGGAGGCCGTTCCTACAAACATAGAAGGTAGGAGCAGGGGGAGGCCATTTGGCCCTGTGATCTTGCCCCGCCATTCATCACGGTCATGGCTGATCGTCCAACTCACTAGCCTAATCTTGGCTTTCTCCCCGTAACCTTTGATCCCATTTGCCCATCGAGCCTGCACCAACCACAATCCCACCCAGGCCCTATCACCACATGTATTTACCCTAGCTAGTCCCACTGACACCAAGGGATAATTTAGCATGGCCAATGCACCTAACCCGCACATCTTTGGACTGTGGAAGGAAACAGTCCTCCCTTGTGGGAGGAAGAGTTTAGAAGAATGAGGGGCGATCTCATTGAGACGTATAAGATGATGAATGGGATGGATAGGATAGAGGTGGAGAGACTCTTCCCGCTCAAAAAAGACAGTAGGACTAGGGGGCACAGCCTCAAGATAAAGGGGAGGCGGTTTAGAACAGAGTTGAGGAGGAACTTCTTCACTCAAAGGGTGGTGAATCTCTGGAATTCTCTGCCCGTTGAAGTGGTGGAGGCTGCCTCGCTAAATATTTTTAAGAAGCGGGTTGATGGGTTTTTGATAAGAGAGGGGATTAAGGGTTATGGGGAGAGGGCGGGAAGGTGGAACTGAGCCACGACAGATCAGCCATGATCTTATTGAATGGCGGGGCAGGCTCGAAGGGCTAGATGGCCTACTCCTGCTCCTATTTCTTATGTTCTTATGAAACCGGAGCACCCGGAGGAAACCCACGCCGCCGACACGGGGAAAACGTGCAAACTCCACACAGACAGTGACCCGAGCCGGGAATCAAACCCAGATCCCTGACGCTGTGAGGCAGCAGTGCTAACCTCTGTGCCGCCCCAAGTATTAGTGTCACAAGTAGGCTGACATTCACACTGCAGTGAAGTTACTGAGAAAATGAGTCGCCACACTTCACCTGTCGGGGTACGCCGAGGGACAATTTAGCAGGGCCAATGCACCCAACCAGCACGTCTTTCGGACTGTGGGAGCAAAATGGAGCGCCCGGAGGAAACCCACTCAGACACGGGGAGAACGTGCAGACTCCACACAGAGAGTGACCCCAAGCTGGGAATCGAGCCCTGGTCCCTGGCGCTGTGAGGCAGCAGTGCCAAACACCGTGCCACCTACATTTTCCCGCTATTCCTGTCCTCCATAATTGACAATCTTTGAGTTTGCAAGGGGGGAAGGAACACTGCAATCGCAGTCTCAAGCTATGATTGCTATCTAACATCTCTTTGTGAAATGCCTCTCTGGAATGCCTCCTTGTTAATGTTCATCCCACAATCACTCGATGCCAGGCACACACTGCCACCCGACCACTGGGGACATCGGCTGGAAAATACTAATCTGCATGCCAGACATGCAACAGTCACCCTCCCGGAGACACAGTTACAATTCGTTGGCTGTCAGGCAGCCTATCAGTACAGGCAGCAGTGGAAAAGATAAAATCAATTGTGCCACATATGTCACTGAGGCAGGGCATTCACGGGAAAGTTTGACAGAATTTTTTTTTATCGGCAAACAATGAAATAATGACTTCTGTGTTCCTGCAGAATTTTCTCCGGAATGGGTATCTATCGGACTCAATTTGCAAAAGGGAATTTAAAAGTACGTGGGGAGACAGAAGGTGCAGGAACTCAGGCACACACTTGTGTCACTGTTAATGGGATCATCTCACAGGTCTAATGTCCTCTGAGCAGACGCCACTCCCTTATAAATAAAACAGTGACTACCTCGCCATCTGTTTTCTGAAACTCAACACTGTTTGACTGGAATTTGCACCCAGCCAGCTTGAGGTCTGTCCCCGAATGTGCGGATGCTGCTGACTCAGGTTGCTAGACAGTGCCTGGCAATCTTCGCACCCAAGCTAAATATAGGCTATTTAAACCAGGACAATTGAGGGATCGCACCCAAGCCCAACTGTTTCCTCAACGATGCATGCATTACCTCACAGTGAGCACAGAGAGGTGGCCTGTTTCTTCACAGTTCAGGACCAGACCCTCCTGCATTATCTAATTAACTCTGTAAACTTGAGGCTGTTCCTTGACTACCTTCTCCATCCGACCTTGCGGTCACGGTACAGTCCCTCATCTGACTTCAGTCAGGGTACAGACGTTCTCGCTGGGGTCTTTTAAAAGACTTCTGGATGAGTATATGGGGTTTAATGGGATTGGGGGTTATAGATAGGTCTATAGATTGGTGGGGTTGATGCGATCGGCGCAACTCAAGGGCCGAAGGGCCTGTTTGTGCTGTAATGTTCTATGTTCTATGTTCTTTGCTGTTCCGAGTCCCTGGGTGGCACAGTCATTAGCCCTGCTGCCCTGGGGACCCGGGTTCCATTCCAGCTTTAGATCGCCGTCCATGCGGAGTCTGCACATTCTCCTCGTGTCCGCGCGGGTTTCCTCCGGGTGCTCCGGTTTCCTCCCACAGCCCAAAGCTACGTGGGTTAGTGGATTGGCCATGCTAAATTAAACCTCAGGGTCTGCCATTTACGGGCGCAGAAACTCGGGGAAGTCGGGTGTGAGACGAGTAGTGAAATCTGCGCTGGTCTCCGCGCCGGTTCCCCCTTTACAAAGGCCCGAAAATGGCTGAGATCGGGACCGTGCCTGAAACGGGCGCGATGGCCATTTAAATTTGTATTTGCATGCATTTAATTGACTTAATGGGCTGCGCGCCTAATTATACCGGCACCTCCCCCTTTACCATGGTGTTCGCCCATCCAGAATCAACGCAAAACAGATATATTCCACATAAGTCTGATTCGGGTGCTCAATCAATGAGGGCGAGTGGGGGGGTAAGTGCCAAACATTCATAAGAACATAAGAACATAAGAAATAGGAGCAGGAGTAGGCCATCTAGCCCTTCGAGCCTGCCCCGCCATTCAATAAGATTATGGCTGATCTGTCGTGGCTCAGTTCCACCTTCCCGCCCTCTCCCCATAACCCTTAATCCCCTCTCTTATCAAAAACCCATCATGGCTGATCTGCCGTTACTCAGCTCCACCTTCCCGCCCTCTCCCCATAACCCTTTCCCGGAGGAAACCCACGCAGTCACGAGGAGAGCATGCAAACTCAACACAGACAGTGACCCGAGCCGGGAATCGAACCCAGGACCCCGGAGCTGTGAAGCAGCAGTGCTAACCACTGTGCTACCATGCCGCCCCAATGGGAATATTCTTTCTGAATCTACCCTGTCTAACCCTGTTAGAATTGTATAAGTTTCTATGAGATTCCTTCTCATTCTTCTAAACTCCAGTGAATATAATCCTATCCAACTTAACTTCTCCTCGTATGACAGACCTGCCATCCCAGGAATCAGCCTTCTCCCTATAAGTACTCCCCCTATAGCAAGGACATCCTTCCCCAGTTAAGGACTGCACACAATGTTGTCCTCACCAATGCCCTATACAATTGCAGGAAAACATCCCTATCCCTATACTCAAATTCCCTCTCTATGAAGGCTAACGTACCATTTGCCTTCCTTACTGCCCACTGTATCTGCGCGCTTACTTAAGAACTAGAAAGCACAGCCTCAAAATAAGGGGGAGTCAACTTAGACCAGAGTTGAGGAGGAACTTTTTCTCTGAGAGGGTAGCGAATCTTTGGAATTCTCTGTCCATTGAAGCAGTGGAGGCTACCTCGTTAAATAGGTTTAAGTCACGGGTAGATAGATTTCTGATCAATAAGGGAGTTAAGGGTGGTGGGAAACAGGCGGGTAAGTGGAACTGAACGACTATAAGATCAGCCATGATCTTATTGAATGGCGGGGCAGGCTTGAGGGGCTGGTTGGCCTACTCCTGCTCCTATTTCTTATGTTCTTATTTTCAGTGACTGATGCACGAGGGCACCAAGGTCTCGCTGAGTATCCACCTCTCTCAATTTACACCCATTCAAGTAAAAATCTGTCTCCCTATTATATGTTCAAAAGCACTCACTTACGTGCTAACTATTTACACAGTTTAAATAAGGCTAATATAGAGCTCGAGCTGTATTCTGACATGTTACTCAGGCACCTTCGCACATCAGGGTGACATAGCTCCAGCTGCACATGCTCAGTACACACACATTGGGGTCAACCAACACCAGGAGGGTGATTGTAGAGGGCTGTTTTCCAAACTGGAGGCCTGTGACCAGCGGTGTGCCTCAGGAATCGGTGCTGGGTCCACTGTTATTTATCATCTAGGTTAATGATTCGCATGAGAATACAGTAGGTATGATTAGTAAGTTTGCAGATGACACCAAGATTGGTGGCATAGTTGATGGTGAAGAAGATTATCTAGGATTGTAACGGGATCTTGATTAGATGATCTTGGCAATGGAGTTTACATAAGAACATAAGAAATAGGAGCAGGAGTAGGCCATCTAGCCCCCTGAGCCTGCCCCGCCATTCAATAAGATCATGGCTGATCTGTCGTGGCTCAGTTCCACCTTCCCGCCCTCTCCCCGTAACCCTTAATACCCTCTCTTATCAAGAACCCATCAACCCGCTTCTTAAAAATATTTAGCGAGGCAGCCTCCACCACTTCAACGGGCAGAGAATTCCAGAGATTCACCACCCTTTGAGTGAAGAAGTTAATTTAGTTAAATGCGAGGTGATGCATTTTGGTCGATTGGACCAGGGCAGGACTTACTCAGTTAATGGTAGGGCATTGGGGAGAGTTACAGAACAAAGAGATCTAGGGGTACATGTTCATAGTTCCTTGAAAGTGGAATCACAGGTGGACAGAGTGGTGAAGAAGGCATTCAGCATGCTTGGTTTCATCAGTCAGAACATTGAATACAGGAGTTGGAACATCTTGTTGAAGTTGTACAAGACTTTGGTAAGGCCACACTTGGAATACTGTGTACAGTTCTGGTCACCCTATTATAGAAGGGATATTATTAAACTAGAAAGAGTGCAGAAAAGATTTACTAGGATGCTACTGGGACTTGATGGCTTGAATATAAGGAGAGGCTGGATAGACTGGAACTTTTTTCTCTAGAACATAGGAGGCTTAGGGATGCTCTTATAGAGGTCTATAAAATAATGACGGGCACAGATCAGCTAGATAGTCAATATCTTTTCTCGAAGGTAGGAGAGTCTAAAACTAGAGGGCACAGGTTTAAGATGAGAGGGGAGAGATACAGAAGGGTCCAGGGGTCGGGTGGGGGGGGCAATTCGTTCACACAGAGAGTGGTGAGTGCCTGGAACAAGCTGCTAGAAGTACTTATGGAGGCGGGTACAATTTTGTCTTTTAAAAAGCGTTTAGACAATTACATGGGTAAGATGGGTATAGAGGGATATGGGCCAAATGCGGGCAATTGGGACTAGCTTAGGTGTTAAAAAAAATGGGTGGCTTGGACAAATTGGGGTGATGTGTCTTCTTCCATGCCGTAAACCTCTATGACTCTGTAGTTCGATAACCCTTTATTCTGCAATTTACCCCAAACCTGAGGATGCATAATCGGAGAATTTCTCACAGGTCCAGGTTGCTGCAAGATCTTCCTTTCCAGTAACAGCAGAGCGTTATGACATGGACGCATAGTAAACAGGTCCCTTTTGACATCTCATTGGGCCTGGAATGGCAATGTTCATAGTCCCACTGCAGCTGCATTCACTGCCTCGACCATGGGAAGGTTTGGGTTGTAGGGGGCTTGGACATCTGAGGATTTTACTTCCTTTTAATTGGCTCAAACAACTGCTACTGAGGTTCTGTCCTGAACCACTCCTGGTCATATTGTATAGAACCATAGAATCATAGAATCCCTACAGTACAGAAGGAGGCCATTCAGCCCATCAAGTCTGCACTGATAACAATCCCACCCAGGCCCTGTTCCCATAACTCTCACTTACCCTAGCTAATTCCCCTGACACTAGACTCAATTTATCATAGCCAATCAACTTCACCCGCACAGCTTTAGACTGCAGGAGGAAACCGGAGCACCAAGAGGAAACCCATGCAGACATGGGGAGAACATGCAAACTCCATACAAACAGTGACCCGAGGCGGGAAATGAACCTGGGTACCCAGGCAGATGCTAAGATTAAGACTCCTTTAGTAATGTCTTTGAGAATTAGGGGGTACGGTTTCGAAAAAATTGAGTCCTGTTCAAGAAGGAGATGAAGAATTTTACAGGACCCTTGTCAGGCCTCATTTGGAGTACTGTGCGCAGTTCTGGTCGCCTCACTATAGGAAAGACGTAGAAGCTATTGAAAGGGTGCAGAGGAGATTTACAAGGATGTTGCCTGGACTGGGAGGCATGCCTTATGAAGATAGGTTGAGGGAGCTGGGACTCTTTTCCCTAGAGAGGCGAAGGTTGAGAGGCGACCTGATAGAAGTTTATAAAATGTTGAGAGGAATAGATAGGGTGGACTCTCAGAGGCTATTTCCCCAGGTTGAAATGGTCGCTACGAGAGGACACAGATTTAAGGTGCGGGGTGGGAAGTACAGAGGTGATGTTAGGGGTAAGTTTTTCACTCAGAGGGTGGTGAGTGAATGGAATCGGCTGCCGTCATCGGTGGTGGAGGCGAACTCGCTGAGGTCTTTTAAAAGACTTCTGGATGAGTATATGGGGTTTAATGGGATTGAGGGTTATAGATAGGTCTATAGATTGGTGGGGTTGATGTGATCGGCGCAACTCGAGGGCCGAAGGGCCTGTTTGTGCTGTAATGTTCTATGTTCTATGAAGATGAATTTCTTCTCTCAGATATATCTCTTCCCCCAGTCAGCAATGGGGCTGCATTATGGAGAGATGGTGGTAGACTGGTATTGTCTCTGAACTCATAATCCCATCATTGATGCCCAGGCTGGTTCTCTAGTGACACAGGTTCAAATCCCATCATGGCAACTGGTGGAATTTAAATTCAATTAATAAAATCAGGAATTGAAAACTAGTTTCAGTAATGGTGAGCATTAAAAACAACCTTCTAATCACTAATGTCCTTCAGGGAAGGAAATCTGTGATATGGCCTACATGAGACTCCAAACCCAAAGCAAGGCGGTTGAATCTTAACTGTCCTTGAAACAGTCATTCAGTTCAAGGGCATTTAAGGATGGGCAATAAGCAGTGGCCTCACCAGCAATGCCCACGCCCCATCAGAAAACATTTTAGAAAAATGGTCAAGGTTGAGTTTTGATTGACAAGAGGGTCAAAGTTTATGAGCGACAGGCAGGAAGATAGCCTTAGGGCTACACTCAGGTCAGCCATCACCTTACCGAATAACAGAGCGAGCCTGTTGGGCCAAATGGCCTATAACCCTTGTAATGATTTTAATCAGGCCACTGAGGCTGTCTTGAATATGAACTCCCTGATTAAAGGCCAAATTGTTGGCCAGGGTTGACCATATTGATCAATCGAAGAGCCCCATGCTCTATCCTTAAACAGGCATGTCAGTTCCTCTGACACTCCAGATGTAGACTACACACTAAGAGCACTCTGTATAGTGTTGCTGGATCTTGTAAATAAAGGAATTTTGGTGAAGGGACTTCTGCCTCTGAGGATTTACTACAGCCCTGCTCTTATTTCTTATGACCTTTTGACTGGGGGACATAGATTTAAGTTCCAAGGCATGGATGGAAGTTTGGGAGAGATGTGAGGAAGAACTTTTTGTCCATAGTGAACTAGAATCTGTTGCCTATGAGAGGGACGGACATAAGGGCAATCATTGATCCTTAAGGGAATGTGGAGGGCCCTGGGGATAGAATGGGGATAAGGGACTAACTGGATTGCTCTCCAAAGAGCCAGCATGAATTCAATGTGCCGAATGGCCTCTGTCCGTGCTGTAGGGACTCTATCGTTCTATAGCCTTGATTCATGGACTATTGAAGCTGATAGCTGGAAGAGCTGGTGACTGCTAACGTACATATACAGCTTCTCCCAGGAAATGTCACCAACTTGTGGTGAGGAAAGGATGAAACTGGCGAGAGGTGTTGGCTGGGATGGAGGTGTTGGGGGCAGTGTGGAAAATAAACTCTGGGGTAAAGAAGCCTGGATGACATTGGGCATTCCAGTGACACCATGAGTTGAGGCATTAGGCATCTGAGTGTTACCATGCCCAGTACTATTAAACATTCCCCATTTATGATACTTGTGGCGAAGACAGAGAATTTCATTACATGAAGTCATGTTCCAATTCAGATTTAGAAAGAATCGGTACTGGCACTCGTACCATCTCTGGAAGTCAACTAGACAGCATTGGATGCCTGCTTGAGTGGCATCGCATCCGCAAACATCCTCTCCTTTCATCACCCACGCTCAGTAGCAGCAGTGTGTACTATCTACAAGATGTGTTGCAGTAATTCACCAAAGACCCTTAAGACAGCATCTTCCCAAGCCATGACCTCTTCCACCTAGAATGACAAGGGCAGCAGAGACATGGGAACACCACTACCCCTCCAAACTGCTCACCATCCTGACTTGGAAAAGTAACATCGCTCCTTCGCACTCACTGGGTTGATTGGGTATGACCTTGGTTGGGTACATACTTGCAAAACCAAAAAACATTGGGGTAAAATCCTTTGGTCCCACCCACAGGAATCGTTGTAGTCGGGAAGAACAATGTTTAATGGTCCATTGACCTCAGGTGGGACTTTCCAGTCTCAGGGTAGGCAGGGCTGGAAAATCCCAACCATAGTATCCAACATTAGGTGTGATTCTGCGACTGGGCAGCACTTGGTAAACAATCCTAATTGTGCTAAATACTGCACTGACAACCAATTTAAAATTATTAGTCGGGCCCGCAGTGTGTCTCACACACACACACACACACACACACACGCTGGAAGCATATATTCACACACGGGGCCCTGCCTTTTATAAACAGAGAAAAGCATCCCCATGTATTGCAACTTTCCCACTGAAAAAGATGCATGAGGGGCCATTCCTTGGTTCATCCCCCATGGCAATTACCTGACTTGAATTTAAACAAAAATTGCTGTTTCACCTGATTTGGGGGGGGGGGGACCATCAAGGTGTCTTGGCTCACCTTGTCTTTGGAGGGTGGCATCCTTTAATAAGGAGCCCTTCCTTTAATAAGGAGAGTGCCCAAAAAAACCCCGGCCAGAGTATGAGCTTTAAGCTTTAGAGTTTCTAGGGGCGTACTAGTTATGTATGTATTTATTCTAAAGCTTGCAGCATTTCATTGGCACAAGTCCTCTTCCTAAACTTGACAAATGTCTCCTGCGAGCTCTGGTATTTTATACTCTTCAGCATGCTGTTAAAATCGCTGATATAAAACAAACACTGGGTAATTGAAGATGGGTTTTTTTTTTCTCGAGCTGTTTGATGGTGCCATTGAATGATTCTCCGTTCTGCACCAGCTTCCTCTTTGCTTTATTAGGGTAATAGATTGCGAGGCAGTCAGCAGTATATCAATCATCTTAAATGCATCTGGATGAGAGAATGAGCAGATTAGCACCAGGAACTCGACTCTTTCGCTGAAACGCAGCAAATGAGGGATGAGAGGAAGGCGTCTGCGAGATTCACAGCGGCTTGCGTGTTTAACATCATCCCCCTTGCCCTCTCCCTCGCCCGGGGCCGTCCCCTAGTGAGCTGTCAAGTGTCTCTTCAACCCTTCATCCGTCCCTCCCACGCAGCCCCCCCACCCCTCCCCTCCACCCACTGTGATCCTTCAGTCCCGTCTTACAGATGTTACACTCAGGGAGCGGAAGTTTCCCATCCTGCTCTTTATGGGAATCGTAGGGAATGGGGGGAGAGGGGGGGTGGGGTGGGGGGCAGACCATACTAAGACCTCGGGCAGGATCTTCTAGTCTTGAGGCAAGCGAGGCTGGAAAATCCCACCCGGAATGTTGGTTCACCTCCCTGGTCTGGTCACTGATTTGATTTGATCTGATTAATTATTGTCACATAGAAAGGCAGCACAGAAAGAGGCCATCAAGTCTGCACCGACCACAATCCCACCCAGGCCCTACCCCCATATCCCTACATATTTACTCACTAATCCCTCTAAGCTAAGCATCTCAGGACACTAAAGGCAATTTTTGCATGGCCAATTAACCTAACCGGCACATCGTTGGACTGTGGTAGAAAACCCATGATGTGGAGATGCCGGCATTGGACTGGGGTAAACATAGTAAGAAGTCCCACAACACCAGGATAGAGTCCAACCGGTTTATTTGATAGAACCTTCCACACGCCTGACAAAGTGACACCGTTTCCAAAAGCTTGTGGGTTTACTATCAAATAAACTGGTTGGACTCTAACCTGGTGTTGTGAGACTTCTTAGGGAGGAAACCCACACAGACACGGGGAGAATGTGCAAACTCCACACAGACAGTGACCCAAGCTGGGAATCAAACCCAGGTCCCTGGCGCTGTGAAGCAGCAGTGCTAAGCACCGGGCTACAGCGCTGCTGTATTAGTACACAGTGAAAAGCATTGTTTCATGCGTGCTATACAGACAAAGCGCACCATTCATAGAGAAGGAAAGGAGAGCGTGCAAATGTACTGTTACAGTCATAGCTAGGGTGTAGAGAAAGATCAACTTAATGCGAGGCAAGTCCATTCAAAATAGCAGCAGGGAAGAAGCTGTTCTTGAGTCAGTTGGTACGTGACCTCAGACTTTTGTATCTTTTTTCCCGACGGAGGAAGGTGGAAGAGAGAATGTCCGGGATGCGCGAGGTGCTTAATTAAGCTGGCTGCTCTTCTGAGGCAGCGGGAAGTGTAGACAGAGTCAACACTTTGGCACTTTCAGGCAGAATTTCATTTGCCCCCATGTATGTCAGGATTAGCACTGCTGCCTCACAGCGCCAGGGACCCCAGCCTTGGATGACTATCTATGGGAGTTTACACGTTCGCCCTGTGTCTGTGTGAACCACCATCAAAGCTGCCTGCACCGCAAGTTTAGTTTAATTTATTTATTGGTATCACAAGTCGGTTTACATTAACTTTGCAATGAAACTACTGTGAAAATCCCCTGGTGGCCACACTGCGGTGCCTTTTTGGATACACTGACAGAGAATTTAACACATCCAATGCACCTAACCAACATTGTGGGAGGAAACCGGAGCACCCGGAGGAAACCCATGCAGATACGGGAAGAATGTGCAGTTCTCTGCACAGACAGTGGCCCAAGGCAGATTTGAACCCAGATCCCTAGTGCTGTGAGGGAGCAGCACTAAGCACTGTGCCACTCAAGATCATATTCTGAGTTTTTTTCCCTCTATCTCTCTATAATCAGCCAAAAAAAAAAACAAATCAAAGAGGGTGTTATGGCTCAGGTGACCAAACCCTGGTCAAAGGGGTAAGTTTTAAGGAGAGCCTTAAAACGAGGAGCGAGAGGGGGAGGGACTTAGGCAGGGAATTCCAGAGCAGAGGGAGTCACGGATGTGGAAGAGGCCAGAGTTGGAGGAACTCAGGAGTTTCTGAGAGTTGGAGGGGTGGAAGTGGTAGGGAGGGGCAAGACAATGGAGGAGCTTTCACACAAGAACGAGAACTTTAACTTTGAGATGTTGATACACTTGGACCCAACCAAACTAGATCAGCAAGTATAGGGGTGATAGGAACGTGTGAATGGAACATGTGAGATGGCAGCGGGGCACAGTGGTTAGCATTGCTGCCTCACAGTGCCAGGGACCTGGGTTCGATTCCAGCCTCAGGTCACTGTCTGTGTGGAGTTTGCACATTCTCCCCGTGTCTGCGTGGGTTTCCTCTGGGTGCTCCGGTTTCCTTCCACAGTCCAAAGGTGTGCGGGTTAACTTGATTGGCCAGGCTAAATTCTCCCTTAGTGTCAGTGGGACCAGCAGAGTAAATTCTGGGGCTTAAGGGGTTAGGGATTGTCTTGGTGTAGGCTTGAGGGGCCAAATGGTCACCTTCAGTACTCATGATGTGGGTATGCCGGCGTTGGACTGGCGTAAACACAGTACAAAGTCTGACAACACCAGGTTTTAGTCCAACCGATTTATTTGATAATATTCTCACAAGCTTTCGAGGGGGCTGCCTCTTCGTCAGGTGAATGGAGAGTTCTGGCTTCAGACAGAGCATATAAAGCACAGACAGTTGCTGATTAGAATGCGAATCCTTACACCTAACCTGCTGTTCAAGTCTTAAAGTGGCTGATAATGTGAGTGGAAGGAGCACTGATCACAGTTTAAAGAGATGTGTATTGTCTCCAGACAGTACAGTAAGTGAGGTTTTGCAAAGTCACGGGGGTTACAGATAGTGCGACATGAACCCAAGATCCCTGTTGAGACCGTCCTCATGTGTGCGGAACTTGGCTATCAGTCTCTGTTCAGCGACTCTGCGCTGTCGTGTGTCATGAAGGCCGCCTTGGAGAATGCTTACCCCAAGGTCAGAGACTGAATGCCCGTGACCACTGAAGTGTTCGCCAACAGGAAGGGAACAGTCTTGCCTGGTGACTGTCGAGCGATGTTCATTCATCCGTTGTCGTAGGGATTCTACATGCCCTGGTTCTGACCCTCAGGCCAAAGTATTGCACATTTGTAATTCAGGGTGGGAATCCTCATTGTTAACAGTGATAATGGAGAATGGCCACAGGTATACAACATCTGCAGCTGTGCCTCAAACAAGGTCCCATTGCTGTCCCAAGGTGAAACCATTGGAAGGCGGCACCACCTTCACTATAGGCTGTTCCCCTGGAACTCCCCCTTCACAACCGCGCCTGTCAAAGATACAGTTCTGTCTCTCACACGCTCTGCGTTACCGGGGGAAGCATGATATGAAACAATTGATTTTCCAAATCACAGTATGCTGGCCAATTTAATTCCAGCCACGCCCGCTGGAATTTCTGATGGGGGCCGAAAAGGGTGCTACAATCAACTCACCCCAAAAGTCTGCTGCCTGTGCCCCACACCACCCTCCCTCACCAACTCCTTTAAACATCTGGACATCAAATAAGAACCCCAAAGACATTTGGTGACTGCCGGGTTTTTTACACCTCTTCATTCTTTGACAGGACATTGGCATTTATTACTCATTCCCCATTGCCCTTGAATCTACAGGGCATTGCAGAGAAGTGCTATGGATCACATGTAGTCCAGGCCAGGTAAGGACACCGGATTTCCTTCCCTAAAGGGCATTGGCCATAATTCTCCAGCCTTGCCCATGGCTGGGACTCTCCGCTGCTGTGAATGGAGACTTGGCCGAGCGTGAGACTCCCTGCTCTCGCTGGCAGGGCGGGACGGGACCGGGGGATTCAGCCTTGAGTGATTCCAATGGATTTTTGCAGCGATCGTTCTTCTACTCTTTCTCAGAAGACTAAGGAAATTTGGCATGTCAGCTACGACTCTCACCAACCGTACCGCGGAAAACATTCTTTCTGGTTGCATCACGGCTTAGTATGGGCTCCTGCTCTGCTCAAGACACAAACTACAAAAGGTTGTGAATGTAGCCCAATCCATCACTCAAACCAGCCTCCCATCCACCGATTCTGTCTACACTTCCCGCTGCCTCGGGAAAAGCAGCCGGCGTAATTAAGAACCCCCCACACACCCCAGACATTCTCTCTTCCACCTTTTTCCATGGGAAAAGATACAAAAGTCTGAGGTCCCGTACCGACCGACTCAAGAGCAGCTTCTTCCCTGCTGCCGTCAGGCTTTTGAATGGACCCGCCTCGCACTAAGTTGATCTTTCTCTACACCCTGGCTGTGACTGTAACACTACATTCTGCACCCTCTCCCTTCCTTCTCTATGAACGGTATGCTTTGTCTCTGTAGCGCGCAAGAAACGATACCTTTCACTGTGTGTTAACGCATGTGACAATAATAAATCAAATCAAATTCTTTTTAAAAATCGATCTCTGAGAGCTGCCATGACTAACCAGCTTCACATTCCAATAAGCTGCCAATGGTGGGATTTGAACCCACATTACTTGAGCATTGGCCTAGGCCTCTGGATTGTCAATCCAGTGACACTACCGCTGTACCACCATTGAATGACCTGTTCGAATGACGGTCGAGGCTGTCACATGAAAGATGGCTCTCGGGCCTGATGTCTGAGGCTTCAAGCACACCTTAACCTGACAAGCAATCGATGCCCTTACACAAGATGGGAAGAAAAGTGCAGTTTTTATATAAAAAGATAAGCAGGTAGGGCCCAATATTCCCTTGTTGTGCTGCTCTTCAAAAGGTAGGCTTTTAGAAAGGTAAGCTTGAGGTAACTAATCTGTACTTCTTGATCTGCCCTGTATTTTCCTGGACCTCATAAGCTGGAATATCTCCCCCTCCTTCCCTCGTTGGTTTAAAAACTCAAATTTGGTGCTGGCTAACCGGCTAGTTTTTGATCTACTGGTTCCCTTGCTCTTTAATCAGTCTTGGCCCTGGCCTGCTATCTGAGGTCTAGCAGTCATCCAACAGCCAGTCTCTGTTAAGTCTACCGGAGAGCCAGGGTAGTGTGGCCAAATGGACAAGGCCTGAGAAATAAGGCCCAACCTAAAACTGGACATTTTTAAAATAATACGGCTAAATATTGCTGCTTTGGGGTTACCACAGGTCTAAACCCAACAGCGACACACACCAAAGCTGTCCCTCATGGTGAACTGGGTGGGGTAGCTCACCTTAAAAATAGGGAAGTCACCATAACCCTGAACCAGAACATAGGCCTCTCAGACCATCAGAGTATAAGCCACAGGAGCAGAATTAGGCCACTCGGCCCATCGAGTCTGCTCCGCCATTCAATCATGGCTGATTTTTTTTCCTTATCTCCATTCTCCTGCCTTTTCCCCATAACCCCCCGATCCCCTTATCAATCAAGAACCTATCTATCTCTGCCTTAAACACACTCAATGACCCGGCCTCCACAGCCTCCTGCGGCAAAGAGTTCCACAGATTCCCCACCCTCTGGCTGGAGCAATCCCTCTTGCATATTGGATAGAGAGGCTCAAACTTTGCAATGGAAGAGTCATCATAGAAACCCTACGGTGCAGAAAGAGGCCCTTCGGCCCATCGAGTCTGCACCAAACACAATCCCACACAGACCCTACCCCCATATTTGATGTTCATCATGGAGTTCGGTTACGTGTGGTGTGCCTCAGGGATCTGTTTTGGGGCCACTGCTGTTTGTAATTTTTATTAATGATCTGGATGAGGGTATAGTTGGGTGGATTAGTAAATTTGCTGATGACACCAAAGTCGGAGGTGTGGTAGATAGTGATGAAGGGTGTCATAGTTTGCAGGAAGACTTAGACAGGTTGCAGAGCTGGGCCGAGAGGTGACGGATGGAATTTAATGCAGAGAAGTGTGAGGTAATTCACTTTGGTAGGAATAACAGATGTGTCGAGTATAGGGCTAACGGGAGGACTTTGAATAGTGTGGATGAGCAGAGGGATCTAGGTGTATGTGTACATTGATCCCTGAAAGTTGGGAGTCAAATAGATAAGGTTGTTAAGAAGGCATACGGTGTCTTGGCGTTTATTGGTAGGGGAATTGAATTTAGGAGTCGCAGCGTCATGTTGCAACTGTACACAACTCTGGTGCGGCCGCACTTGGAGTACTGTGTGCAGTTCTGGTCCCCACATTACAGGAAGGATGTGGAGGCTTTGGAGAGGATGCAGAGGAGGTTTACCAGGATGTTGCCTGGTATGGAGGGGAGATCCTATGAGGAGAGGCTGAGGGATTTGGGGTTGTTTTCGCTGGAAAGAAGGAGGCTAAGAGGGGATCTTATTGAAACATATAAGATGATTAGAGGTTTAGATAAGGTAGATAGTAATAGCCTTTTTCCTCTGATGGAGAAATCTAGCACGAGGGGGCATGGTTTTAAATTAAGGGGGGGTAGATATAGGACAGATGTCAGGGGTAGGTTCTTTACCCAGAGGGTGGTGAGGGATTGGAATGCCCTGCCTGCTGCAGTTGTAAATGCGCCTAGTTTGGGGGCATTTAAGAGATCCGTGGATAGGTTTATGGACAAAAAGGGATTGGTTTAGGTTAGTGGGTCATTGTTTTTGTAACTGGTCGGCACAACACCGTGGGCCGAAGGGCCTGTTCTGCGCTGTAATGTTCTATGTTCTATATCCCTACATATTTTACCCACTAACCCCTCTAACCTATGAGTAAGTCATTATAGCCCAATACCCATCAGGAGGTACTCAGTCAGAAGACGTGATTATGTATTCCCTAGTTTCAGCCAGACTCATTGCTACTGAAGAGACATGTACAGCTAGGATGATCTGGTTTGAGCCCATTGGGTATTCCGACACCCCATGCCCTGTCACCCCATTAGCTAAAAACCGGGGAACATTCGAAGAAGAAAGGAGGAGAATAAACACAGCCATAGTCAAGATAAACTCCAGCGAAGACTCCACTAACTCTATTGTGCCCTGGGACAAGACAAGGAGGCGTGTAAAATCCAACTCCAAGCTAAGTGGACCCTGAGTTCATCTATCGCCGTGAGCTCAGTGAATTGGATCCAACAGCCCAATCAATTTTACCAGACTGGGTAATATCTACTTCTCAGGCTATGAGCCTAGTTTAGGGGACGTTAACTTAATCCACTGTATAAGAATTGTTTCCATAAACGGCAAGTATTTTTTAATAAAGCTAGGTTTGTGCAACAATCATTTGTCTGTCTCACAAAGTAAAAGCCTTTGAGTAAATGTATAATAAACTGGCTGCAGTGTCTGTGTAGAATATTTCACAGACGACAGTAGAATTTTTAATTCGGTGTTGTGTGGCTAACTCTGAGATCAAAGGTGAATCCCCCAACCTCACCATCGGAAATTGTCACTGTCATGGTCTACATCAAATGACCACTACTATCTTAGCTTAGACAATCCAAAACTCACAAGGCAACTATCCCTGTTTAAAGACATATTTAAAATAAAATCAAGCAACTGCAAGGGGATCACCAAAAGTAGCTCTGAGATGGAGCGACGGACCCTCTCTGCTGAATCTGACCTATACAATCAAAAACAGATCAATTATAGTTTTTCTTATCAGTCATTCCCACCTTACAATTGTTTAAAATCAATTACATTTAACATACACACATCAGTAATAATCCCTGACATTCACCTCAGCCAACTGCATTTTAACATCCAGCATAATAATATCAATCATAAGACACAGGGGCGGAATTAGGCCACTCGGCCCATCGAGTCTGCTCCACCATTAAATCATGTCTTATTTTTTTCCCATCTCAATTCTCCTGCCTTTTTCCCATAACCCCTGATCCCCTTATTAATCAAGAACCCATCTATCTCTGTCTTAAAGACACTCCATGAATAAGATATCTTATTCGTCCATTTAATCCGGATGCTAACTCCCATCTTGGCTAAAGTCACTTCCCAGTTGCCTAGTTACCATTGACGCTTATTACAGAGGTCAAAGTGGATGTTCCCACTGGATCAGTGCCAAACTGGATAGATACATGATCTAGTGTCTAGGAACACTGCCATTCTAAGTCTGGACAATGAATACTCCTATTCCATTGCATTATGAGGTCCCACATAAGAAACTTTCTGATGCGAATTTTGCCAACTACAGACTCCCAGGCCTTTTGTTCTATTCACTTTTACCATCATGCTTTGCAGTAACTTGCTTTTGGCTGAAGTGAACAATGATTTATACGATGCTTAAAATTCATTGAAATATCAATAGAAATGTTTTAAAATTATAATTACTTGTTTAATTATCTTACTGCATTCACATATGTGTAAATTATCCTCTCATTATCTCATAAGCTTGTTTCAAAACTCACTTAACTCTTTACTGGTAGTCTGGTCAGTGCCTTAATCTATTCTGGTTGGAATAGATTATTATCTGGTTGGAAATCTCCCACTTCAGTCACTGAGACAACTTTCCAGAGACTGGCCAATTAGGGAACATGATGTGGGTATGCCGGCGTTGGACTGGCGTAAACACAGTAAAAAGTCTGACAACACCAGGTTTTAGTCCAACCGATTTATTTGATAATATTCTCACAAACAAGCAAGCTTTCGAGGTTACCCTCTTCGTCAGGTGAATGGAGAGTTCTGGCCTCAGACAGAGCATATAAAGCACAGACTGTTTAGAGATTACTGATTAGAATGCGAATCCTTACACCTAACCTGCTGTTCAAGATCTGAATTGATTGATAATGTGAGTGGAAGGAGCACTGATCACAGTTTAAAGAGATGTTTATTGTCTCCAGACAGTACAGTAAGTGAGGTTTTACAAACCCAGGCAAGTCACGGGGGTTACAGATAGTGCGACATGAACCCAAGATCCCTGTTGAGACCGTCCTCATGTGTGCGGAACTTGGCTATCAGCCAATTAGGGAACAGCCATTGCCCTCACTACCCAATTAAGGACAGCAGGCAGAGCACAGATGCTGAGGGGCATCACTAATACTCAAATAGGCAGCCCACCAGGAAAGGCAAGGGAGGGAAATAGGCACTGGCTCAGAGAGGGGGAACGCAGGCTGCCAGGTTTGTCTCTAGGAAGCTGCCTGGTCATGGTTTAACATTGGAGGGAGGCCAGTGCTCCATAGGCTCTTAATTGCTCCAGTTGGTTAGCCACCCATTCCAAACCTGTCCCGGCCTCCTTGAGAATGGCCCAGAGAGGGGAAGAGAAACCCGGGCGCCTCTCACTTATCCTGCTGTCTTCAGCCCAACCTCCATAACCATTGGGACATATCGCCACCCTCCCCACCCAGCCACACACCTCAGCTCACCCTCCCAACCCACCCAGCCCCTCCCTCACACACACACACACACACAACATCCCCAACTCCCACAATCAAAATGGGATCCAATGTAAGGTCTTAATTGTCCCATTGGTCGTGATAGCATGCATCACCTGCCAACCGATACTCGAGCTGAGCCCACATTCGGATTGTCAGGTGACTAGGGTTTCAAGTTTTTAGGTGTGCAGATCACCAACAATCTGTCCTGATCCCCCCCCCGCTGCCGACACTATAGTTAAGAAAGCCCCACCAACACCTCTACTTCCACAGAAGACGAAGGAAATTTGACATGTCCGCTACAACTCCCACCAACCTTTACAGGGTATGGAGATGTTGGACTGGAGTAGGCAAAGTAAGAAGAGGCATAACACCAGGTTTAAGTCCAATAGGTTTACTTGAAATCATGAGCTTTCGGAGCGCTGCCCCTTGAGTGGCTCTCATGGGATTTTCCAACCCTGCCGCAGTGAACCGAAATTTTGCTGGCTACCAAATTCTCCAACCTCGCTGCAGTGGGAGTGTGGCATGGGCAGCAGATTGTGCCTGAGGTATTTTAAGATGGGGTTCAGAAGTTTTACAAGTTTTAATTATTATTCTCACAAGTAAGGCTTACATTAACTCCGCAATGAAGTTACTGTGAAAATCCCCCCGTTGTCACACGCCAGCACCTGCTCGGGGACACTGAGAGGGAATTTAGTACGGACAGTCTCCCTAACCTGCACATCTTTTGGACTGTGAGAGGAAACTGGAAAACCCGGAGGAAACCCACGCAGACACGGGGGGAACGTGCAGCCTCCACACAGACAGTAACCCGAGGCTGGGAATCAAACCTGGGTCCCTGGCGCTGTGAGGCAGCGGTGCTAACCACTGTGCTGCCGCTTGTAAGTTATTGTGAGCGATTGTACTTCAAATTATTTTAAACCACAATAAATTTTTCTTTTATTCAATCTTCATGAACTCAAAAAGACGTTGAAAGAAAAATCTTTAATGCAGGAATGCCTGAGGTAAAAACGATAGCATCTTTATATCATCATTTTTCACAATTCTTCTTCAATTGGCTAAGTCCATATCTTGGTGGACATGGTTCTGTAATAGAACATTAATGTTTATTCAGTATTGTTGTCAATCTCACTCAGAGATGTTACTGGAAGTCTCGTGTGGGGATGTCCACATTCCATTATCCCACACCCGGGAATAACCTTGGGTAACAAAAGTCAATACAGCTTAGATTACACACTCATAATTAATAGAGCATCGGTTGCATTTTCACAGAATGCGGAAAGAGGCCATTCGGCCCATCGAGTCTGCACCAACTCACTAAAAGAGCATTCCACTCAAACCCGGGTCCCTGGCGCTGTGAGGCGGCAGTGTTAATCACTGTGGCACCGCGTCACCTGATTTGCAGAAGCGAGTTCCAAATGTTGCCAGCCTTTGTGTCGGGACATTTTCCTAGCTTCACTCAGGAAGGGTGAAACTTTATCTTTTAGATGCTGGGAGGGATTTTCTGCCTCCCACCACCTCCCCCCACACCAGTTCTTTGATTTGATTTGATTTATTATTGTCACATGTGTTAGTATACAATGAAAAATATTGTTTCTTGTGTGCTATACAGACAAAGCTTCATAGAGAAGGAAAGGGGAGAGTGCAGAATGTAATGTTATAGTCATAGCTAGAGGGTAGAGGAAGGTTAGTGTGGGGTAGATCTAGTCAAAAGTCAGACAGCAGCAGGGAAGAAGCTGTTCTTGAGTCAGTTGGTACGTGACCTCAGACTTTTGTATCTTTTCCCAGTGTAAGAAAGTGGAAAAGAGTTTGTCTGGGATGTTTGCGGTCCTTAATTATGTTGGCAGCTTTGCCGAGGCAGCGGGAAGGGTAGACAGAGTCAATGGATGGAAGATTGGTTTGTGTGATGGATTGGGCTACATTCACAATTTTTTGTAGTTCCTTGTGATCTTGGGCAGAGCAGGAGCCCACATCAAGGTGTTAAACAACTAGAAAGAACACTTTCTATGGGGCATCTGTAAAAGTTGGTGACTCATTGGGGACATGCCAAATCTTTTTATCCTCCTGAGACGGGTTGATGGGTTTTTGATAAGAGAAGGGATTAAGGGTTATGGGGAGAGGGCGGGAAGGTGGAGCTGAGTCACGACAGATCAGCCATGATCTTATTGAATGGCGGGGCAGGCTCGAAGGGCCAGATGGCCTACTCCTGCTCCTATTTCTTATGTTCTTATGTTCTTATGTTCTTATGAAAGTAGAGGCATCGGTTATTGTCATTGCACAATAGAAACATAGAAACTAGAAACAGGAGTAGGCCATTTGGCCCTTTGAGCATGCTCCATCATTCATTTTATTCATAGCTGATCATCAAATTCAATATCCTGATTCCTCCCTTCCCCCCATATCCCTTGATCCCTTTAGCCCCGAGAGCTATATCTAATATCTTCTTGAAATCACACAATGTTTTGGCCTCAACTACATTTTGTGGTAGTGAATTCCACACATTCCCCACCCACTGGGTGAAGAGATTTTTCCTCACCTCAGTTCTAAAAGGACTTCCTTATCCTCAAACTATGACCCCTAGTTCTGGACTCCCATTCTGGGAACATTCTTTCTGTATTACTCTGCCTAACCCTGTTGGAATTTTATAAGTTTCAATGAGACCCCCTCTCACTCTTCTAAACTCCAGTGAATACAATCCCAACTGCCTTTGTCTCTCCTCATATGACAGACCTGCCATCCCAGGAATCAGCCTGGTAAACCTTCGCTGAACTCCCTCTATAGCACGGACACCCTTCCTCAGACAAGGACACCAAAACTGGACTCTATACTCCAGATGCGGTCCTATACAATTGCAGCAAAATATTCCTATACCTAAACTCAAATCCTCTCGCCATGAAAACCATTTGTCTTCTCTACTGCCCACTGTACCTGCGCGCTTATTTTCAGCAACTAATGCACGAGGACTCCAAGGTCTCATTGAGTATCCACCTCTCTCACTTTACATCCATTTCATCAGGTTCGACAAAGTAGAAAGTGTCGAGAGCTTCAACTTTTTAAGTGTGCAAATCACTAACAATCTGTCCTGGTCCCCCATGCTGGCACTATAGTTAAGAAAACCCACCAATGCCTCTACTTTCTCACAAGACTAAATAAATTTGGCATATTAGCTATGACTCTTACCAACTTTTACAGATGAACCATAGAAAGCATTCTCTCTGGTTGTATCACAGTTTGGTCTGGGCTCCAAGACGGCAAGGAACTTCAAAAGGCAGTGAATGTAGCCCAATCAATCATGCAAACCAGCCACGCATCCATTGATTCTGTCTGTACGTCCCACTGCCTCAGCAAAGCAGCCAGGATAATTAAGGACCCAATGCATCCCGGACATTTTCCCTTCCACCTTCTTCCGTCGGGAAAAAGATACAAAAGTCTGAGGTCACATACCAACCAACTCAAGAACAGCTTCTTCCCTGCTGCTGTCAGACTTTTGAATGGACCTAACGTGCAGTCAGTTGATCTTTCTCTACAGCCTAGCTATGACTGTAACACTACATTCTGCTTTCCTTCTCTATGCACGGTACGTTCTGTCTGTGTAGCGTGTAAGAAACAATACTTTTCACTGTATGCTAATGCACGTGACAATAATAAATCAAATCAGATCGAAAGATTCTCTGTCTTGTTCCTGTACTCTGTGCTGATGCTGACACCAGCTGAGATTCCTCTCTCAAGCACCATGTTCACCAAACAAAGCCATGTAAATCCCACTCTGTATTTAGCTGCATGGCACACCAGCATTCAAATTCAGCGTTACGTGACCTGTGTGCGGCAATTGTTCAGCGCATCGGAGGCACTTTAAAACCATAGCCTTTTGTTCTACCTCCCTTCAGTTCTTCTAACGGAAAGAGGAGAAAACTAATGAGAGGCAAACATAGCTGAAATTACAATGATTAAAGACTGAGAGCTTGCTGCCATTCCAGCGTTACCAAATCATATTGTCATGATTTGAATGAGGGCATAATAAAGGATTTCCCTTACACTCGGGGACTACACTTAGGAGGGTAATTAATAACCTTCCCTGTGTAATATGGGAAATAATGAACACTTGGAGCATTAACTGAAAATTTAGGCTAATCCAAAAGCGGAGGTGATTTAAACTGTCACTGTCTGCAGTGTGAAATTATAGCTTTGGGCATTGCTTTCTCTCTCCTATCAAGTTGGGTTTGCTACAAATCGAGTTATTCCCTCCTCGCTGAGCTGAGCTGAGAGACAGTTTCACAGCTATCAGCTCTCCTCTTTCCCCTGCCCCGGCGCGCCACAATATATTGATGGGCTGGTCAACTTTGGTGGGCCTCGCAGTGGAGTTTGACCCTGTCCTCGTGTGTTTTTTAAGCCACAGGTAATCATCGTCATAATTTGTGTATTTCACATCACTGAACAAAGCTACATGCTGCTGAAGCTTTTCACCTTGCACTCATCAGGACAAATGCCAGAGTACCAAATTTTAAACAACCATAACAATTGACGCCACAAGGATAAAAGGCTGCTGGTTGGTTGGTGAGGTGACACTGATTGGACAAGGCGTTGCCATGGAAAAAGCAATGGGCAACTATGGACTTCCCGAGCCTGCCGGAAATTCAAAAAATATCGTTGTCTTGAACCTACTTCTTTAGTTTGCAGGGTGGAATTATCCTGACCGGCCCACTCACGGGAATAGTAGCAGGTGAGAAACAGACCATGCAAAGATCAATTGACCTCAACAGGATTTTCTGGTCTTGGGCGAGCAGGGCTGGAAAATCCAAATCTCTGTGTCTGAATCAATGGCGCTTCTCGTAAGAATAAATGAGCCACATTATCAAAGTGTCTGATTTCTGAATATCTCCACGGCAATGCCTCAGCCAATCAGAGTTAACTTGCCAACTTTATGAGCCAATGCAGTTTTGTTATGTTAGGGTTGTCCCCTGGGGTTTTCAGATTATGTTTTGATTATGTTGATTGGCAAGTAGAAAATCATGAGTGGGTGGAGCTAGGCTTACAGAGAGAGAAAAAGCAGGCAGTTGCGGTTTGAATTTGGAATCAAGTAGTAGCTTTTTTTTAATCTCTCTCTCTCTTTCACTCTATTTCTAGAAATTGCAGTCTGGGGATTGGCTAGAAAATAAGTTTCTCCCTCCAGAGATCTGTAAAAAATACAAGAGGTGTTTTCTCCCTGCCTCTCAGTCTCACTGAAATTCTGCTATGTGAAACAGGATTTCCTCTGGAGCCCACCATTTGAGAGTCAGAAAGAGAGAATCTGGTGAATTGGTATAATGACAATTATCTCTCCCTCAATGTCAACAAATGAAGAGGATATTGATCAACTTCGGGAAGCATAGTAGAGGACATGCCCCTGTCTACATCAACGGGGACAAAGTTAAAATGATGGCGAGCTTCACGTGTTTAGGTTTCTAGATCACCAACAATCTGTCCTGGTCCCCCCCCCCCCCCCCCCCATGCTGATACTATATTTAAGAAAGCTCACCAATGCCTCTACTTTCTCAGAAGATTAAGGAAATTTGGCATGTCTGCTACAACTCTCACCAAATTTTATAGGTGCACCAAGTCATGGTCTGTTTTGACTCAGACATCGGTCATTATTCCTTATTGTCACTGGGTTGAAATCCTGGAATTTCGGTGTCACAGGGTAGGATTTTCCAGCCCGGTCTCATCCCAAGGCTGGGAAACCCTGTGCAAAATCAATCGCTCCTTTGCGTGGCCCTGTCCCATCCTGCTACACTTCCCATGGCAGGCGGGATGGGGAAACTCCCCCTACAGTGTGTGGACATGCCGTAGCAGTTCAGGAAGGTTTTCTGAACCATTAGGAATGGGCAGTCTATCTTGGCCTTGCCAGTGAAGCCCACAGTCTGAGAATGAATGTTGAAAATCTCCAGCAATCATTGCGGTCCCATTCTCCTTACTCATCCTTTGAGACAAAGATGGCTGTGCTCATCATCTGGGGTGAATTCTGGTGGGTACGTGACTGTGAAGACCAGTCTGAAATTGAAATAGAACCCTACAGTGCAGAAACAGGCCCTTCGGCCCATCGAGTCTGCACCGAACACAATCCCACCCAGACCCTATCCCCATATCCCTACACATTTACCTGCTAATCCCTCTAACCTACACATCCCAGGACACTAAGGGGCAATTTTAGCATAGCCAATGAACCTAACCCGCACATCTTTGGACTGTGGGAGGAAGCCGGAGCACCCGGAGAAAACCCACGCAGACACGAGGAGAATGTGCAAACTCCACACAGGCAGTGACCCGAGCCGGGAATCGAACCCAGGACCCTGGAGCTGTGAAGCAGCAGTGCTAACCCACTGTGCTACCGTGCCGCCCAGTCTGTACCTGCAAGTTCTCCTGAGAATATGACAGGCTACTGGGGCTAGGGCAAGTTGCTGGTTCAAGATTTCCTCTCCTCGCGGTCTCCCTCTGCCTCTGATGCACACTTGCTTTTGAAGGAGGCCGCCCGCTTTTCGATTTTATTGCGCCAGTTCCAGGGTGACCTTAACTTGGCCGGGACTTGGGGTGGAAATCAAAACTCCTGAGTGAAACCTTCAGTGTGTCCGTGTAGCAAACGAACAGACCCCTAGACTCAAGCTCTCCATAAAAGATTAGCTTTGGCAAGCGAGTACTGAGGATGCTTTTATATTTGTGTGGAATACCCACTGGCACTTAAGCTGATTGCACAGAACCCCTAAATATAGAAGGAGGCCATTCAGCCCATCAAATCTCTTTCAGAATATCTTATCCAGGCCCTACCTATCCCCTTAATCCCATACACTTGCCATTTACCCTACACACCTTGAAACATAAGAACATAAGAACATAAGAAATAGGAGCAGGAGTAGGCCATCTGGCCCTTCGAGCCTGCCCCGCCATTCAATAAGATCATGGCTGATCTGTCGTGGCTCAGTTCCACCTTCCCGCCCTCTCCCCATAACCCTTAATCCCTTCTCTTATCAAAAACCCATCAACCCGTTTCTTAAAAATATTTAGCGAGGCAGCCTCCACCACTTCAACGGGCAGAGAATTCCAGAGATTCACCACCCTTTGAGTGAAGAAGTTCCTCCTCAACTCTGTTCTAAACCGCCCCCCCTTTATCTTGAGGCTGTGCCCCCTAGTCCTACTGTCTTTTTTGAGCGGGAACAGTCTCTCCACCTCTATCCTATCCATCCCATTCATCATCTTATACGTCTCAATGAGATCTCCCCTCATTCTTCTAAACTCTAACGAGTACAAGCCTAGTTTATTCAGCCTCTCCTCATAGCTCAATCCCCTCAACTCCGGTATCAGCCGAGTAAGGGGCAACTGAACATGGCCAATCCACCTAACCTGCACATCTAACCGGAGCAGCCAGAGGAAACCCACGCCGACACGGAGAGAATGTGCAAACTCCACGCAGACAGTGATCTGAGGCCAGGATTAAACCTGGCGCTGTGAGGCAGCAGCGCTAAGCGTTGTGCCGCTGTGACGGAAGTCTTTAAAATTATGACAGATTTAAGGAACCAAAATCTGCTTCTGTTGAGCCCAAAACCAGGGGCCATCAATATAAAACAGTCACTAATAAATCCGAGAGGGAGTTCAGGCAGAACCTCTTTATCTGGAGAATAATGAGAGTGTGGAACTCGTTATCATAAGAGGTACTGAGGCGAATAGCACAGACGCATTTGAAAGAGAAACTCGATAAACAAAAGAGGGAAAGAATAGAAGGACACACTGACAGGGTTGGATGAAAGGAGCTGGGAGAAGGCTGAAAAGCAGTATAAACATCGACATCGACCAGCTGGGCTGATGTGGTGTTTCTGTGATATGGGCTGAAATTTTGCTGCCTTGGCCACCCCAGAGTCGGGGCAAGCGAGCCTCGCAGAGTGGCAATCTCCGTCAGCGTCAGGCGGGATTTTATGAGCCTTGGGTGGGCACGCGAAGCGGTAAAATTCCAGCAATGAATTCTATGCAACTCTGTGTAATATGGATGCCGCAGCTGGGCAGGAAATAACGGCCGCCGTATTTCAAATGAGCGGACGTGAGGTGCTTTGAGACGATCTTGAGAGGCACAACAAGAAGTTTGATGAATGAGCTCTCGCCTTTCTGTTTTAACATTTGGGATCAATGCCGCGCCGTATTTCTATACAATCCAGAGGGAATTGCAATAACTGGGACAGACTCTATCTTAACCAAAGCGTCCAACCATATTGCTGGGGTCAGAGGGATTCATTCTCTTTGGCCCACGTCCAGTTTAACAATTGGCGCAGTGGGTTAGCACAGCGGCCCCACAGCACCAGGGATCCGGGTTCAATTCCGGCCTCTGTGTGTGTGTGTGTGTGTGTGTGTGGGGTTTGCACGCTCTCCCCAAGGGTTTCCTCCGGGTGCTCCGGTTTCCTCCCACATTCCAAAGTTGTGCAGGTTAGGTGGGTTGGCCGTGATACATTGCTGCTTAGTGTCAGGGGGGCTAGCCGGGTAAATATGTGGGATTGTGGGGGCTGCTGTCAGTGCAGACACGATGGGCTGAATGGCCTCCTTCCGCACTGGTGTAGGGATTCTAAATGAGAACCTGTTACGTATACAGCCGCCAAATTACCAAGCAGGAGAAAAGCTCTTTTTAATCTATCTAACCAACCGCATACTTTATTATAAAGTGAAGTTGAAATCTCCTCTCTTAGCTGAAGAATGGCTTTTTCAAGCAGCAGAAACCCCCGGTAAATATTGGGACGGTTTTGAGATGTGTTGTGAGGCAGTGACTCTACCCATTGCGCCACAGCATAGCTTGAGAGTCGGGTCCAGCTGCATGTTTGACCAGTTTAACTTTGACTTCAGAATAATTTGAATAGAGGGTACATTGAAGTAAAGTTGAACGTTCAGTTATTAGTCTCACAAGTATACTTACATTAACACTGCATTGAAGTGGGGAGGCAATGGCCTCGTGGTATTATCACTAGACTATTAATTCAGAGACTCAGTTAGCGTCCTAGGGACTTGGATTCGAATCCCACCATGGCTGGTAGTGGAATTTGAATTTGGTTAAAAAAAATCTGGAATTCAGAATCTAATGATAACCATGAAACCATTGTCGATTGTCAGAAAAACCCATCTAGGGAAGGAAATCTGCCGTCCTTACCTGGTCTGGCCTACATGAGACTCCAGAGCCACAGCAATATTGTTCACTCTTGACTGCCCTCCAAGGGCATCTAGAGATGGATGATAAATGCTGGCCCAGCCAGCGACGCAGTGTCCCAAAAATGAATAAAAAAAGATACTGTGAAAATCCCCTAGTCGCCACACTGCTGCACCTGTTCGGGTACACTGAGGGAGAATTTAGTACGGCCAATGCACCCTAACCAGCATGTATTTCAGACTGTGATTTGCTTTGATTGTAAAGTCTGCAGAGGGATCTGGGTAGGCTGAGCGAGTGGGCGAGGACCTGGCAGATGGAGTATAATGTTAGCAAGTGTGAGGTTATCCACTTTGGCAGGAATAATAGTAGGAGGGATTACTATTTAAAGGGCGAAAAGCTGCAGCATGCTACGGTGCAGAGGGACCTGGGGGTCCTTGTGCATGAGTCACAAAAACCCAGTCTGCAGGTGCAGCAGGTGATCAAGAAGGCAAATGGGACGTTGGCCTTTATAGCGAGGGGGATAGTATATAAAAGTAGGGAGGTCTTGCTGCAACTGTACAGGGCTCTGGTGAGGCCGCAACTGGAGTACTGTGTGCAGTTTTGGTCGCTTGCGCAAGGATATATTGACCTTGGAGGGAGTGCAGAGGAGGTTCACTAGGCTGATACCAGAGATGAGGGGGTTGGACTATGAAGAGAAACTAAATAGACTGGGTCTGTACTCGTTGGAGTTTAGAAGGATGAGGGGGGATCTTATAGAGACGTATAAGATAATGAAGGGGATGGATAGGGTAGAGGTAGAGAGATTCTTCCCACTTAGAAAGGATAGCAGGACTGGAGGGCACAGCCTCCAGATAAGAAGGGGGGGCAGTTTAGAACGGAGTTGAGGAGGAACTTCTTCACTCAAAGGGTGGTGAATCTCTGGAATTCTCTGCCTGTTGAAGTGGTGGAGGCTGCCTCGCTAAATATATTTAAGTCATGGGTAGATAGGTTTTTGACAGACAAGGGAATTAAGGGTTATGGGGAGAAAGTGGGAAAGTGGAACTGATCCACTTCAGATCAGCCATGATCTTATTGAATGGCGGGGCAGGCTCGAAGGGCTAGATGGCCCACTCCTGCTCCTATTTCTTATGTTCTTATTATTTCACATGTATTAACATATAGTGAAAAGTATCGCTTCTTGCTTGCAAAACGGACAAAGCAGACTGTTCATAGAGAAGGAAACGAGAGAGTGCAGAATGTTTGCAGATTGGTGGCATAGTGGACAGTGAAGAAAGTTATCTCCAATTGCAATGGGATCTTGATCAATTAGATCAGTGAGCTGACGAATGGCAGATGGAGTTTAATTTTGACAATTGCGAGGTGATGCATTTTGATAGATTGAACCAGGGCAGGACTTACTCAGTTAATGGTAGGGCGTTGTGGAGAGTTACAGAACAAAGAGATCTAGGGTACATGTTCATAGCTCTTTGAAAGTGGAGTCACAGGTGGACAGAGTGGTGAAGAAGGCATTTGGCATGCTTGGTTTCATCGGTCAGAACTTTGAATACAGGAGTTGGGACGTCTTGTTAAAGTTGTACAAGACATTGGTAAGGCCACACTTGGAATACTGTGTGCAATTCTGGTCACCCTATTATAGAAAGGATATTATTAAACTAGAAAGACCGCAGAAAAGATTTACTAGGATGCTACCAGGATTGATGGATTGAGTTATAAGGAGAGGCTGGATAGACTGGGACTTTTTTCTCTGGAGCGTAGGATGCTGAGGGGTGATCTTATAGAGGTCTATAAAATAATGAGGAGCAAGATAAGCTAGATAGTTGATATCTTTTCCCGATGGTAGGGGAGTCTAAAACTAGAGGGCATAGGTTTAAGGTGAAAGGGGAGAGATACAAAAGAG
Source organism: Prionace glauca (assembly GCA_037974335.1). NCBI lineage: Eukaryota > Metazoa > Chordata > Chondrichthyes > Carcharhiniformes > Carcharhinidae > Prionace > Prionace glauca. The sequence continues at coordinate 149,976,672 of CM075723.1, read as the reverse complement.
TCCAGAGGGGCAATTTTTTCACACAGAGGGTGGTGAGTGTCTAGAATAAGCTGCCAGAGGCAGTAGTAGAAGTGGGTACCATTTTGTCTTTTAAAAAGCTTTTAGATTCTTACGTGGGTATAATGGGTATAGAGGGATATAAGCCAAAAGCAGGCAATTGGGATTAGCTTAGGGGTTTTAAATAAAAAGGTGGCATGGACAAGTTGAGCTGAAGAGCCTGTTTCCATCTGTAAATCTCTATGACTCTATGACTATGAATGTAGTGTTATAGTCATAGCTAGGGTGTAGAAAAAGATCAAGTTAATGTGATGTAAGTCCATTCAAAAGTCTGACAGCACCAGGGAAGAAGCTATTCTTGAGCCGGTTGGTACGTGATCTCAGACTTTTGTATCTTTTTCCCGACGGAAGAAGCTGGAAGAGAGAATGTCCGGGGTGCGAGGGGTCCTTAATTACGCTGGCTGCTTTGCCGAGGCAGCGGGAAGTGTAGACAGAGTCAATGGATGGGAGGCTGGTTTGCGTGATGGATTGGGGCTACATTCACAACCCTTTGTAGTTCCTTGTGGTCTTGGGCAGAGCAGGAGCCCAGACCAAACTGTGATACGACCAGAAAGAATGCTTTCTGGGTCTCTCCCGGGGTCAGCGGTGCATCTGTAAAGGTTGGTGAGAGTTGGGGCTGAGCATCCAGAGGAAACCTATGCAAACAGACGGTGACCCAAGCTGGGAATCGAGCCCTGACGTCGTGAGGCAGCAGGGCTAACCACTCTGTGCCAGGATTTGAATTAAGGGAACGTTGAGGGACTGGGAAGAGTACCAGAGATTTTACCAAAGGGCTCGTCTCTTCCTTTAGTCACTTTAACAAGTTGCAGGACGAGTGGAAATGTTCCTCCCTTTTGTGAGAACTTCCCATCAGGCGGGGGTGTGGAAACGGCGCAGACCAGGGGGTTAATGCATTTCTCAGGATTGAAACAAAGCAGCTATCACTGTCATCGTTAGTGAAACAGAAATTACCTCACAATTTAAAGGTTAATAAAAGGCATTATACGCGGGCCCACTCTACACACAATGCTGTGTTAATTGCTGATTTAGTCAATGTATTAAACCATTTCGTAATTACAATCTTGTAAACTTTCATTTTAATTGCCTGTCATCCTCATTCAAATCGTGAAACACAAAAGTATTTACCGTTCGGTGTGAAAGGGTCAGAAAAAGCAGAGAGGAAATGTTTCGAATCATAGAATCAGAGAATGGTTGCAGCGCACAAGGAGGCCATTCAGCCCATCGTGTCTGTGCCGGCCCTCTGCAAGAGCAACTCAGCTAGTCCCACTGTCTCTGTCTTTTCTCCGTCGCCCTGCGGATCTTTCTCTTCAGATGACTATCCAATCCTCTTCTGAAGGTTTTGTTTGAGCCTGCCTCCACCATAGTCCCCAGGCAGTGCATTCCAGATCCTAACCATTCGCTGCGTTAAATAAGCTTTTCTCCCCGCGTTGCCATTGTTTCTTTTGCCATTTATCTTAAATCGGTGTCCTCTTCCGCCAAAGAGAATGATTTCTCCCTACCTACTCTGGCCAGACGCCTGATAATTTTAAACATCCGTATCAAATCTCCACAGCAAACAGCCTCAACTTCTCCAACTTGAAAGCTCCTCATCCCTGGAACCATTTTTGTGAGTCTTTTCAGCATTCTCTCAAACGCATTCTCATCCCCGAGCTGGGCACAATGAGGGAAACACCAGTCTTTTTTAGTTTTAGCATAGCCTCTTCTGTACACTACGGGTGGGCATTTACGACCTCGCTCGTCCCAAAATCATAAAATCCCGCTCAAGGTCAACAGAACTTCCATGCTCCAAACATAGAACATAGAACATAGAACATTACAGCGCAGAACAGGCCCTTCGGCCCACGATGTTGCGCCGACCAGTTACAAAACAATGACCCACTAGCCTAAACCAATCCCTTTTCATCCATTAACCTATCCACAGATCTCTTAAACGCCCCCAAACTAGGTGCATTTACAACTGCAGCTGGCAGGGCATTCCAGTCCTTCACCACCCTCTGGGTAAAGAACCTACCCCTGACATCTGTCCTATAACTACCCCCCCTTAATTTAAAATCGTGCCCCCTCGTGCTAGCTTTCTCCATCCTAGGAGAAGGCTATCACTATCTATCCTGTCTAAACCTCTAATCATCTTATATGTTTCAATGAGATCCCCTCTTAGCCGCCTTCTTTCCAGCGAAAACAACCCCAAATCTCTCAGTCTCTCCTCATAGGATCTCCCCTCCATACCAGGCAACATCCTGGTAAACCTCCTCTGCACCCTCTCCAAAGCCTCTACATCCTTCCTGTAATGCGGGGACCAGAACTGCACACAAAACTCCAAGTGCGGCCGCACCAGAGTTGTGTACAGTTGCATCATGACGCTGCGACTCCTAAATTCAATCCCCCTACCAATAAACGCCAAGACTCCGTACGCCTTCTTAACAACCTTATCTACTTGATTCCCAACTTTCAGGGATCTATGTACACATACACCTAGATCCCTCTGCTCCTCCACACTATTCAAAGTCCTCCCGTTAGCCCTATACTCAACACATCTGTTATTCCTACCGAAATGAATTACCTCACACTTCTCCACATTAAACTCCATCCGCCACCTCTCAGCCCAGCTCAAACCCCTCACCCTCTCCGATTCCCATGGCAGACAGAATGGTAAAATTCCAACCTATGCTTCTATTTGTAAAGCCCAGGATCTTACATACAAATGGGCCACCTAAAGTGGTGATTTATAAAGCACTCTGGGGCAATTTTGCAAGAACTAAAACAGCAGTCTGCAGCCTAAAAGACGGAGATAAGCAGGCTGCAGCTCAGACCACCAAATATACAGGATACGGGTCATCTCCAGGACAAAGAGGACTTTTCGGTCAAACTGGATTGTTTAGCAGACTTGGGGCGCCATAGCCCCTTATTTGAGAGGGAGGTGCGTGTCCTACATGTCCCCAGTACCTACAGACATGGCCACTAGGCTCACACCCAGAGATTGGCGTGGCAGCACCCAATTGGATTTTACGATCAGGGTGATCAAGTCCTGATCAGTTGATTGGCAATGGCCAAAAGGGGTGCAAAAACCAACGGGGGTATAAAGGGTGCTGCGCAACCAAGAATCTCTCTCTCTCTGACCCCACGAACGAGCTACAATAACGGTGACCATCACCAGCAATAGCCAGCACGAGGAGAGTCACCACGTCCGAGAAGGGAGGAAGACCACAGCCAGTGTCAGACCAGACCAAAGGACCAGACTACGCAGAGACTACAGAGACCAGCACACAGATAAAGGCCAATATCTACCTGGATACTTGCCAGTCACGCAAAGTTAAGTCAAGGCCTAGTATTGGAATTGAACTTTAGTATTTCTGTAGGATAACTCATTTTTGGTTGAGTGGGTGATTGTGTGTTTAAATAAATATTGTTGTACTATCAAGAAGTCTACTTGCAATTCTTTGTCCACTGTATAAGGATTAAAACAGGCTGTGCGGCAGGCACAAGAACATAAGAACATAAGAAATAGGAGCAGGAGTAGGCCATCTGGCCCTTCGAGCCTGCCCCGCCATTCAATAAGATCATGGCTGATCTGTCGTGGCTCAGCTCCACCTTCCCGCCCTCTCCCCATAACCCTTAATCCCTTCTCTTATCAAAAACCCATCAACCCGTTTCTTAAAAATATTTAGCGAGGCAGCCTCCACCACTTCAACGGGCAGAGAATTCCAGAGATTCACCACCCTTTGAGTGAAGAAGTTCCTCCTCAACTCTGTTCTAAACCGCCTCCCCTTTATATTCTCAACCTGCCCTGCCACCTTCAATGATTTGTGCACACATACGCCCATGTCCCTCTGTCCCTGTGCCCCTTTAGAATTGTACCCTTCATTTTATATTACCTCTCATGTAAGCTGCCTGGTGCAGACAAATTGGCACCATGTAAAACAGAGCTGAATTCCAAACATACCCCTTATAAGAAACATGATAGGAATACATCTCTTAAAAGCATAGAATTGTCACAGAGCCTCAGGCTAGAATATGGAAAGCTAAGAGGAAATATAAAGAAGGTGGTGCTAAAACAAATGGTAACATTTTCCTCAAACATAGTAGTGGTAAAAGGTGAGTGAAGGATTGAATGGAATCTATAAGGGACACGCAAGGTAAACTGGTCTCTGAAGCAGAGTGTATGAAGCAGAGGTACTAAGTAAGAAATGGTTCTCTCTCCACCAGATTAGTTGAAAATGTGTGTGTTGAGCAATTCAGCATTATAGTGACAGATAAAGGAAAGATGATGAAGAGACTGGCAGCACTTCAGGTAGAGAAGTCACCAGGCTCAGATGGAATGCATCACAGATCAGTGCAGTAAAGGAAGTAAAGGAGCAAACTGCGGCACCATTGACAAAAAGTTTCCAGGCCTCTCTGAACGCAGGGTTCGTCCCAGGGGAAACTAGAGGATTGTAAATGTGATGCCACTATTTGAGAAAGGGGCAAAGGTTAATCCAGGAAACTACAGGCCTGTCAGCTTGACATCAATAGTGGGAAAACTGATGGAGGCCAAGATAGAAGATAAGATACACATCCACTGAGAGAAAAATAAGTTAATACGAGACAGTCAACATGGCTTTATCAAGGGCAGATCATGTCTACAAATTTAATTGAGTTTTTTGATGAGGTGACAAAGGAAGTGGATGAGGGTAGTGCCGTGGATGTTGTATGTCTGGACCTTCAGGAAACATTGGATATCGTGCCACATGGCAGGTTGTGTTAGCAAATTAGATATATTTGAGATTGATGGATCCTTACTGGCATGCATTAGAAATTAGCTAAAGGTAGGAAAAAGAGTATAGATGGGCATTTCTCAAATTGGAGGCGAGTTGAAAGTGGTGTTCCCCAGGGATCAATATTGACACTCTTGCTTTTTCTAATTTATATAAATGATTTAGAGAAGGACATTGAAGTGATACTAAAATGGGGAAAAATGTGGGGATGATACAAAGACACTTCAGAGAGACAGTTAGTCAGATGGGCAGACATCTGGTAACTGCATTTCAATGCAGTGAAATGTGAGGTAGAAGAACATTAAGGAGACAATCCAGGCTCAAGGTACAACTTGGAGAAGAGTACAGCAGCAGGGGGACCTTGGGATTCAAGTGCTTCATTCCCTGAGGGTGACCAGGCAAGTTGACATAGTTGTTTAGAAGACTTATTGGATCCTTGGGATTATAATTAGAGGGATATAAAAGCAAGGAAGTGATGCCACACCTCTACAAATCATTGGTCAGTCCATACTTGGGGTATTGTGTTCAGTTCTGGGCATCTTATTCAAGGAAGGATGTTAAAGCCTAGAGAGAGTACAAAGGAGATTTACTAGAATGAGATCAGAGGAATTTTAGGTAGAAGGAAAAACTAGAGAAATTGGGCTTACTCTCCCTGGAGCAGAGAAGGTTAAGAGGTGATCTTATTGAGAAGGTATTCAAAATTATCAACAATCTTGACAGGGTAAATAAGGAGATTCTATTTCCACTAGTTAGTATGTCCGTAACTAGGGGTCACCATTTCAAGATGGTCAGCAAGAGAGCTCGGAGTGAGATGAGGAGAAACTTCCTTTACCCAGAGTTGTTGGGATTTGGAATGTGCTGCCTGGGAGAGAGGTGGAAGCGGATTCCATAGGAAGTTTCAAAAGAGAGCTGGAGACATTTTGAAAGTGATGAATCTGGAAGGCTACAGAGTTAGAGCCGGGGAATGGGACTACCCGAGTAGCTGTTTTGGGAGCCGATACAGACACGATGGGCAGAATGGCTTCCTTCTGTGCTGTAAAATTTTATCATTCAATGATTCCAGATTCAGATTTGCCAGTGACACGCTGCGGTAAGAATTGCAGAGAGGAGCTTAAAATTACAGAGATGCCTTGATAAATTGTATGAGTGGGCATAACTGTCACAGATGGATTTCAAGTCTGGCAAAAGTTTAAGACCATCTATCTTGCAACAGAAAAGGACATATTTGAATGTAATTTAATTGGTGAAAAGATGGGCATCGGAGAGGACTAACGAGATGCAAAAGTCTGTGTATACAGATCAGTAAAATACAGTGGAAATAGTGCATTAAAATTCATTCAGGGATTCTGAATAGCTGTGGAAACTGGCACCCTTGAGATAATCAATAATGGGGAGTGCTGGCTGCATGCAGAAATCAAGAGAATTAGCAGGGAGCACCACATTACCACCAGGCTTAAGGTGAGGGGAGAGAGGTATAACACAGATATTAGAGAGAGGTTTTTCACACAGAGGGTAGTGGGGGTATGGAACGCTCTGCCAAGTAAGGTGGTGGAGGCAAACACACTAGAGTTGTTTAAGAATAACTTAGACAGGCACATGAGTGGGTTGGGGATGGGAGGATATAGGAGATTGTTTTAAATAAGGTTCATTAGCATTGGGGCATCCCTGGTAATGTAAATGGATATGGGATGATAATAATGTTTTTTCTCTTTTAATTCACAGGTTTTAAATTGGTCCGCCTTGTTGTCCAACGAGGGGCATACACGCGATGGGTTGTACTTGGGCTGCTCTTGAATGTTCGAGATTGGCCTAGTGCTTCATGTCGTTAGTGTGTGCCTAAACTGGACCAGATGCTGGGCAAGACGACAGCTCAGTGACTATCACTGTTTGCTGTGCAGACACATCTTTACTCAGAGGGTAGTAAGGGCGTGGAATGCCCTGCCTGCAGCAGTTGTGAACTCGCCAACTTTAAGGGTGTTCTAATGGTCAGTGGATAGGCATATGGATAGCATTGGAATAGTTTAGGTTAGAGGGTCATTAGATTGGTTCCACTTGTCGGCGCAACATCGAGGGCCGAAGGGCCTGTACTGCGCTGTTATGTTCTATGTTCTACATGGATTTGGGCCGGTGTCTGTGGGAGTTTGCGCATTCTCCCCGTCCTTGCGTGGGTTTTCTCCGGGTGCTCCGGTTTCCTCCCACACCCCAAAGATGTGCTATTAGGCTGATTGGAAGTAATAAATTGTCCCTAAATTAGTTTCCCTCAATGTGGATTGCCATAAAAACAATAGATAAGGGTCATGGGTGGAGGGGGGGGACTGGTAGTATTAAAATGGCAGCGCGGGCTCGTTGGGCCGAAGGGCCTGTTTCCCAGGCTGTTTTTGTTCTTTGTTCTTTCTTTGTTCACATTGCCAGCCTTCTGCCTGAAAAGCAAATCACACATCACTCCCCATACACCTGTTTTTGGGGAACCAAAAAAAATTATAACCCCAGAAACGTGGCCGATACTCAGAGTGAGCTTGGTGTAGGCTGAGGAAGCATTTTAGACCAGAGCACTGAGCAAACTCACTTTCTCTTCCACCAATGGTCATAGAATCCCTACAGTGCAGAGGGAGGCCATTTGACCCATCCTATCCACACCGACTCTCTGACAGAACATCTCTCTCCCAGCCTGGCCCACATAACCCCACATATTTCCCATGGCTAATCCCCCTAACCTGTACCCCTAATCTTTGGACATTAAGGGACAACTTAGCATGGCCAATCCACCAAACCTACACATCTTTGGGGCACTGAGGGGCAATTTAGCATAGCTAATCCACCTAACATGCACATCCTTAGGACACTTAATGTGCAATTTAGCATGGCTAATCCACCGAACTGCCACATCTTTGGACACTAAGGGGCAAGTTAACATGACCAATCCACCTGAACTACACGTCTTTGGACACTAAGGAGCAATTTAGCATGGCCAACCCACGTAACCTACACATCTTTGGACACTAAGGAGCAATTTAGCAAGGCCAACCCATGTAACCTACACATCTTTGGGCACTAAGGGGCAATTTAGTATGGCCAATCCACCTAACCTACACATCCTTGGACACTAAGGGGCAATTTAGTATGGCCAACCCACCTAACCTGCACATTTTAGGACACTAAGGAGCAATTTAGCAAGCTCAACCCACCTAACCTACACATCTTTGGACACTAAAGGGCAATTTAATATAGCCAACCCACCTAACCTGCACATCTTAGGACACTAAGGACAATTTAGCATGGCCAATCCACCTAACCTGCACATCTTTGGACACTAAGGAGCAATTTAGCAAGGCCAACCCACCTAACTTGCACATCTTTGGACATTAAGGGGCAAATTAGCAAAGCCAATCCACCTAACCTATACATCTTTGGACACTAAGGGGCATTTAGCATCACCAGTCCCTCTAACCTACATATCTTTGGACTGATGGTATGGAATCTACTATGGTCATCTGAACGAGTTTAATCTCTTGTCCAAAAAGATAGCACCTCTGACAATGCAACACTGTCAGAGTGTTCCACTGACAGGCAGCCGGTTGCACTTAGCAAGTGCAAATGATGTTTAGATAACATGAGGCATTAGCGGCGTACAGCCTCCTTGAGAAAATTACTTTGAAACCTTCTCTGTTTACAGAAACAGAACCATTTTAGTGTGATAACAGTTGGAACAAAACACCTTTCTGTGCTTGATGTCAACTCAAAAAAAAAGGTGCAGAACTATTCTCTCCCTTCACTGAAATAAAAGATTTGCCAAAAATTCCTCCATGAAGACTGTGTTCCTTTGGTTCATCTGTTTAGTTTACAGTGCTGAGGCACTGTAAACTAAACAGCAATTCTAATGCTTTTACTGGATCAAATAACCAATTGCTGCAGAATTAAAATACAGAAATAAGAAAGTTCCAGGTCAGACATTCCCCTTTGTGCATAAGTTCATTATTGCATAAGATACAGGAACATGTATGGGCCATTCGGCCCATCGAATCCACTCCGCCATTTGATCATGGCTGATACTCTTCTCATCCCCATTTTCCTGCCTTCTCCCTATAACCCTTCAAACTATTACGAATTAAACATCCGTCCCTCTCCTCCTTAAACTTATTCACTGTCACAGCATCCACCGCACTTTGGGGTAACAAATTCCACAGTTTCACAAGCCTCTGGGGGAAGTAGTTTCTCCTCAACTCTGTTTTAAATTTGCTGCCCCTTATCCTAAAACAATGACCTCTCGTCCTAGGATGTCCCACAAGAGGAAGCATCCCCTCCACATCTACTTTATCCAGACCATTTATCATCTTGGGTACCTCGATTTGGTCTCCCCTCATTCTTCTAAATTCCAGAGAGTGTCGGCCTAAACTGTTCAATCTCTCTTCATACGACAAACCCCTCATCTCTGGAATCAATCCAGTGAACCTCCTCTGAACTGCCTCCAACGCCACTGCATCTTTCCCCAAATAAGGGGATCAAAACTGTGTACAATACTCCAGGTGCGGCCTCACCAATGCCTGAGTGAGTTGGGGAAGGACCCTGACATTGGGGTGGAACTCAAGCTCTGATCCCGCACCGCGTCACCCAACTGTGAATTTTTATTTGAGGACTGGTTAGGTGATGTCCAAAGATCAGGCTTGCCATCCCATTTGGGGCAGGGGGGTAGGAAGCGGGATCTGGCAGGAGCTCCTCCTCCAGCAACGGAGGTCATTGCAGCTAAGAGAGAGATGGGAAATCTGCAGCTCAGTACAGTTCACTGAACTGGGGAGGGGGGGGGGATGAAAAGGTGCCAGAGCAGCACTCTGGAGGGATAACAACTGAGTTCTTTCCAAATGCAGGTTCCTCCTCTTTTGCCTGACATCTTTTGACCAGGGTGGTGATTTCTTGAATTGCGTGGCCCCAATGCTCTGGAATTCTCTCCCAGTCCAAAGATGTGTAGGTTAGGTTAATTGGCCATGCTAAATTGCCCCTTAGTGTCCCAGGATGTGTAGGTTAGACCAGAAGACCATAAGATATAGGAGTAGAGTAGGCCATTCGGTCCATCGAGTCTGCTCCACTATTCAATCATGGCTGATGAATTTCTCAACTCCATTTTTCTACCTTTTTGGCATAACCTTTGATCCCCTTACCTATCTACCTCTATCTTAAAGACACTCAATGACCTGGCCCCCACAGCCTTCTGTGGCAAAGAGTTTCACAGATTCACCACTCTCTGCCTGAAGAAATTCCTCCTCATCTGTGTTCTTGACTCTGGGACTAGGATCCTAGTCTCCCCTGCTAATGGAAATATCTTCCCCACGTCCCCCTTATCCAGTAGGACTACCAGCGTAAATACATGGAGTTTCAGGAATAGGGGCTGCGTTGGATTGTTTTATGAGAGTCAGCGCAGGCTCGATGGGCCAAATGGCCTCCTTCTGCACTGCGGGGATTCTATGATTTCTATGTCCTGGTGTTGCGACAAAAGATGCAATGTAGATGGGCGGCACGGTGGAACAGTGGTTAGCACTGCTGCTTCACAGCCCCAGGGACCTGGGTGCGATTCCCGGCTCCGGTCACTGTCTGTGTGGAGTTTGCACATTCTCCTCGTGTCTGCGTGGGTTTCCTCCAGGTGCTCCAGTTTCCTCCCACAGTCCAAAGATGTGCAGGATAGGTTGATTGGCCATGCTAAGAAATTGGCCCTTAGTGTCCTGAGATGCGTAGGTTAGAGGGATTAGTGGGTATATTTTTAAGAAACGGGTTGATGGGTTTTTGATAAGAGAAGGGATTAAGGGTTATGGGGAGAGGGCGGGAAAGTGGAACTGAGCCACGACAGATCAGCCATGATCTTATTGAATGGCGGGGCAGGCTCGAAGGGCCAGATGGCCTACTCCTGCTCCTATTTCTTATGTTCTTATGAATTCTCTACCCGTTGAAGTGGTGGAGGCTGCCTCGCTAAATATTTTTAAGATGCGGGTTGATGGGTTTTTGATAAGAGAGGGATTAAGGGTTATGGGGAGAGGGCGGGAAGGTGGAACTGAGCCACGACAGATCAGCCATGATCTTATTGAATGGCGGGGCAGGCTCGAAGGGCCAGATGTCCTACTGCTGCTCCTATTTCTTATGTTCTTATGTTCTTATAATATGTAGGGATACGGGGGTAGGGCCTGGGTGGGATTGTGTTCAGTGCAGACCCGATGGGCCGAAGGGCCTCTTTCTGCCCTGTAGGGTTCTATGATTCTAGGCACTTCCTCTAGGTGGCGCACACGAAGAAAAGTACCAGCACCAACCTGATGGGCTGAACAACCAGATTTTGTTTTGATACCATCCTCAGATGGAGGCCTTCCCAAGGCATCGGAGATTAAAGGGCGCTTAAGAATGAAAATTGGATACTTAATCGCGGTGCCGTAGAAAATAATCCACCTTTTGTCAAAAGGCTGAGCAGCCGTTAACTTTAACGGAATCCTGCTTAAACAGAAAGGATTTCTATTTTCAGAATTAGGCAATTCAATTGCTCATCGCTTGTTTCCACCGACCAGACGCATCCGATGTTGGAGTCTAAGCCCCGATGTGTTCTGCTGTCCTTTTCCATGCAAATTGGTACAATCCAACCGCTGGATTATCCAACTTTGAACAGTGATTGAACTCGGCCCAAAAGAGCGAGGTTGTATTGAAGGGAAATTTCAAGTGTGCGGTGGGGAATGGAATTCAACCAATCAATGGAACTGTTAAAAATAACGCTTAGATGCCAAACAAGGGGACTGAAGGCTGTCCCCCACAAAGGGCCCGTCGCAGTATCCGCAGAAACATCATGGGATTTGGTAACTCCGAGGAAAATATTGTTCCATGATGGATGGCAGGAAAAGTCCACTTATTAAAATCCGGTTTCAAATTGAATCAAACGTTCTCTCTCTCTTTCTTTTTAATGCATCATTTTCAACAGAGTTCAAGGTAACTGTATTTTAGCCATTCCCTCAATAACCAGGCCCAAGGAGCATGGGAAAACGGCAGATCCTGGATTGATGGGATCAAACATCCCTCAGCCCAATCCCAAAGGCGTGCTGGTTAGGTTGATTAGCCATGGTAAATTCACAGAATCGAAGAATCCCTGTGGTGCAGAAGGAGGCCATTCAGCCCATCGAGCCTGCACCTGCCACAATCCCATCCATTCCCGTAACCCCTCACATTTAGCCTTGCTAATCCCCCCGGCACTACGGTCAATTTATCACGGCCAATCAACCTATCCCGCGCATCTTTGGAATATGGGGTGGAAACGGGAGCACCCGGAGGAAATCCACGCAGGCAACGGGGAGAGCGTGCAGACTCCACACAGACGGTGACTCGAGGCCGGAATTGAACCCCGGGTCCCTGGAGCAGTGAGGCAGCAGTGCTAACCACTGTGCCATTATGCCATCCTTCCTTCCTATAGTAGGGTGACCAGAATTGTACTCATTACTCCAAATTATATAGTCTCAGGTATGAAATATACAACAGCACCAACCTGTACCAACTTCCATCCGAATAAATTTTCCACTTAATTTTGGAATCACCCAGAATCGATGTGATTCACCCTGGTTACAAAGATACAAAGATACAAAGAACAACACAGCACGGGAAACAGGCCCTTTGGCCCAACGAGCCCGCGCCGCCGTCCCATGGTCAGTGACCTATTCATGACTCTAGTCTATGCCTAATGTGTGAGGATCAGGGAGGTCCAATATAGGGACAATTTGTTACCCAATCAATCAGCCTAAAAGCACATTTTTGGGATGTGGGAGGAAACCGGAGCACCCGGAGGAAACCCACGCAACCACGGGGAGAACGCGCAAACTCCCACGGACACAGGCCCAAATCCATGTGTCCGCACAGCAACAGAGATAGCCTCTGAGCTGTCATGATGCCCTCGAGATGGTCCAGTTTACGCACACCAACGACATGAAGCAGTAGGCAACTCCCGAAGCAATATCCAAGAGCAGCCCACCACAACCTGCCGCCCGCATGCCCCTTGCTGGACTTAAATGCCTGTGGATAAAAAATTCATTATTAAAAGACTCTATATCCCTGAGGCTAAAACTGAACCCCAAGCCTACAATGCTTAGTAAGGCCTGCTATATCCCCCTATATGTAGACCGCTCATGTGGCTGTCCAAGTGACTCTTGAACAACCCTAGCGTGCCTGCTTCCACCACCTTACTCGGCAGTGCATTCCACATCCCCACTACCCTTTGTGTGAAAAACTGACCTCTAATATTAGTCTTATATCTAGCCCCCCTCACCCTAAGCCCGTGACCCCTCGTTCTACAGAGGTTTATAAAATAATGAGGGGCATAGCTAAGTTGACGGGCCTTTGGCTTTTTCCTCAGTCTAAGGGAATCCAAAACTAGAGGGCATAGATTTAAGGTGAGAGGGAAGAGATTTAAAAGGGACCTGAGGGGCAAATTTTTCACGCAGAGGCTAGGGTGAGAATACAGAATGAGCTGCCAGACGAGGTGATAGGAGCGAGTACAATTACAACATACATTTAACATACATTTGCGACATGGACGGGAAAGGTTTAGAGGGATATGAGCCAAGCGCAGGCAAATGGGACTAGTTCGGTTTAGGAAACCTTTGTCAGCATGAATGAGTTGGGCCAAATGGCCTGTTTTTGTGCTGTATATCTTCATGATTCTATGACTCTACTTGTGTCTATATACCTACATACAGGCAAGGAGCTACCTCCACATCTAGGTCTGAACATATCTTTGAGCAACACTACACTGATCCTTGGCCTTCTTACATCACTGTGTGGGTGGCCCTGTAATGTTGCACGTTAACCCTGTCAATGCCGGACACCCCACCACCCCCTCCCCCCACCAACTCCATTAACAACACTGTGGTAATAATCCAAGGGAGAGCTAGGGAGCTGTCCCGGTGTACTGGCCATGATGTACTTGTCCAGACATCATTGAAACAGATCCACTGATCGGTAAAGCATTGTGGCTTGTGCCATGCAAATTCCCTTCATGTTTCCCTACAATTACGGCAGCAGTTACCATTTTCCAGCGCTCGCCCGCCAGCAACATCTTCCAGTCCTGCCGAAGGTGAACCCCAGCCGCAGGATACCTAGCGGCAGGGGCGAGTGCATGCAGTGGGAAACCCATTGGTGGTAGTGTGAGACTGGGGAATCCCACCAGCGGCCAATAGTGGATCACCCCCATCGATGCGAAATATCATAGAACCCTACAGTGCAGAAACAGGCCCTTCGGCCCATCGAGTCTGCACCGAACACAATCCCACCCAGACCCTATCCCCATATCCCTACACATTTACCTGCTAATCCCTCTAACCTACACATCCCAGGACACTAAGGGGCAATTTTAGCATAGCCAATGAACCTAACCCGCACATCTTTGGACTGTGGGAGGAAACCGGAGCACCCGGAGAAAACCCATGCAGACACGAGGAGAATGTGCAAACTCCACACAGGCAGTGACCCGAGCCGGGAATCGAACCCAGGACCCTGGAGCTGTGAAGCAGCAGTGCTAACCACTGTGCTACCATGCAGCCCTGTGCCGGAGGGGTGGAAAATCCCGCTTCAGGTCAGTGCTTCGCCGGCTGTTAGGATCTTTAGGAATGCTCCGCCATTCAGTAAGATCGTGTTTGATCTTTTTGTGGACTCAGCTCCACTTACCCGCCCGCTCACCATAACCCTTAATTCCTTTACTGTTCAAAAATGTATCTATCCTTGCCTTAAAAACACTCAATGAGGTAGCCTCAACTGCTTCACTGGGCAGTGAATTCCACAGATTCACAACCCTTTGTGTGAAGAAGTTCCTCCTCAACTCAGTCCGAAATCTGCTCCCCCTTATTTTGAGACCATGTTCAAGTTTCACCCACCACTGGAAACAACCTCCCTGCTTCTATCTTATCTACTCCCTTCATAATTGTATATATTTCTATAAGATCCCCCCCCCCTCATTCTTCTAAATTCCAATGAGTATACTCCCAGTCTACTCAGCCAACCCTCTCAACTTAGAATCAACTTAGTGAATCTCCTCTGCACCCCCTCCAGTGCCAATATATCCTTTCTCAATTAAGGAGACCAAAACTGTACACAATATTCCAGGTGTGCACCTTATACAGCTGCAACATAACTTCCCTTTCGCTGTTTTTAAACTCCATCCCTTTATCAATGAAGGACAAAATCCCGTTTGCCTTCTTAATTACCTGCTGCATCTGCAAACCAACTTTTTGTGATTCATGCACAAGGACACCCAGATCCCTCTACACAGTAGCATGCTGCAGTTTTCTCCTATTTAAATAATAGTCCATTCCTACCAAGATGGATGATCTCATATTTGCCAGCATTGAACTCCATCTGTCAGACCCTCACTCACTCACTTAAACTATTTATATCCCTTTGCACACTTCCAGCGTCCTCTCCACACTTTGCTCTACCACTCATCTTAGTGTCATCTGCAAACTTTGACACACTACACTTTGTCCCCAACTCCAAACCATCTATGTAAATCGTAAACAATTGGGGTCCCAACACTGATCCCTGAGGCACATCACTAGTCACCGATCGCCAACCAGAAAAACATCCATTTACCTCCACTCTTAGCTTTCTCTTAACCAATCCTCTATCCAGGCTAATACATTAGCCTAACACCGTGCACCTTTACCTTAAGTAGCAGTCCTTGGTGCGGCATCTTGTCAAATGCCTTCTGGAAATCCAGATACACCACATCCACTGGTTCCTCATTGTCCACTGCAATCGTACTGTCCTCAAAGAATTCCAGTAATTCACCTGCCTTTCATGAACCCATGCCTCAATTATTCAATGGGACAGTTTCTATCCAGATGTCTCACTATTTCTTCCTTGATGATAGATTAAAGCATTTTCCCTACGACAGAAGTTAAGCTAATCAGCCTATAGATACCTGCCTTTTGTCTACCTCCTTTATTAAACAGTAGCGTCACATTTGTTGTTTTCCAATCTGCCGGAACAACCCCAGAGTCTAGCGAATTTTGATAAATTACCATGAGTGCATTTGCCATTTCCCCCACCTGTGGCATCACCAGTGTAGGTTCAATTCCTGCACCAGCTGAGGTTATTCATGAAGAACCCACCCCACCCCCCCCACCACCTTAACCCTTACCTGTGGTGATCCTTGGGTTAAATCATCACCAGTCAATTCTGTCCCTCAAAGGGGAGAGCAGCCTTGTGGCATCAGGGACTATGGCAAATTTATTGTTACTATGGCACAGTGGTTGGTGCTGCCTCACAGCGCCAGGGCCCCAGGTTCAATTCTGGCCTTGGATCACTGTCTGTGTGGAGCTTGCGCGCTCCCCCCCCACCCCCTGTATCCGCCTGGGTTTCCTCCGGATGCTAGGGTTTCCTCCCACAGTCTAAAGCGTACGGGATAGGTGGATCGGCCATACTAAATGTCTCCTCAGGGTGGAATTTTACCATCCTGCCCACCGTGGGAATTGTAGCGGGTGGGACATGGACCATGCAAAGGGTCCATTGACCTCGGGCAGGATCTTCCAGCCTTGGGACAAGCGTGGTCGGAAAATCCCACCCTTGGTGTCCGAGGGTTGGTAGGTTGGATAGATCAGCCATGGGGAGTGTGTGGGGTGACGGGGATAGAGTGGGGGAGAGGGTCTGGGCAAGGTAGAGGGTCAGTGTAGACCTCGATGGGGCTGAATGGCCTCTTCTGCAGTGTAGAGATCCTATCATTCCATACCGTCTTGTGTTATCCTTCCGATTGGTGCCACAGTACGGGTACTGTGTACCAATACAAGACGTGGCTACAGCACAAAGTTCTGCTCTGTTTTTTCTTTGAATCAACAGAGTTGATTAATCATACAGTCACGCACAAAAACAAAGCCTCGTGTATTTAGACAACTTGAGCTGCATCTCAACTCCCTAAATTATAAAAATACACCTCACCGCTGAAAAAAATATACCTCGCTGTCACAACGGGGTTGTTATTCTATTATAGATCCTTTCTATTTGCTAAATACCATGCAGCTGCGGTATAAAATGCAAATTATGCTATGTTGTGGCAGTGTACGCTTGTTGAAATCGTGGAATTTTCAAACAAGGTAGGAGGTCACTCCTTCCTGAATTGGCTGACGCAAAGAGTTTCTCCTTGATGCCTCTGCCTGCCTTTTCTTCCTCTCTTCCTCTCTGAAAGCTACCAACTGGGGATAGATGATGGCACCGCTGTGACTGAGTCTGAACATTGTGGGTTTTAAGTTCCACTCCATATTCTTAAGTGAGCAGCACGGTGGCACAGTGGGTTAGCACCTGCTGCCTCCGCAGCGCCAGGGACCCGGGTTCGATTCCAGCCTCGGGTCACCGTCTGTGTGGAGTCTGCACGTTCTGCCCGTGTTGATATGGGTTTGTTCCAGTTTCCCCCCACCGCAGCGGCACTTTGAATCATAGAACCCTAACAGTGCAGAAAGAGGCCCTTCGGCCCATCGAGTCTGCACCGAACACAATCCCACTCAGGCCCTACCCCCACTAATCCCTCTAACCTACGCACCCCTGGGCACTAAGGGGCAATTTCGTAGCGTGGCCAATCAACCGAACCCGCACATCTTTGGACTGTGGGAGGAAACCGGAGCACCCGGAGGAAACCCACGCAGACATGAGGAGAATGTGCAAACTCCACACTGACAGTGACCCGAGCCGGGAATCGAACCCAGGACCCTGGAACTGTGAAGCAGCAGTGCTAACCACTGTTACCATGCCGCCCATGAGGAAACATAGAATCCCTACAGTGCAGAAGAAGGCCATTCAGTCCATCGAGCATGAACCTACAACAATTCTGCCCAGGCCCTATGCCCATAACTCCATGTATTTACCCTACTAGTCCCCCTGACACTAAGGGGGCAATTTACCATGGCCATTCCACCTAGCTTGCATATCTTTGGACTGTGGGAAGTGGTGGCGCAGTGGTATTGTCACTGGACTGGCAATCCAGAGACCCAGGGTAGTGCTCCTGGGGGTCTGGGTTCGAATCCCACCACAGCAGATGGCAAAATCTGAATTCAATAAAAATCTGGAATTGAAAGTCTAATGGTGACCATGTAACCGTTGTCAATTGTTGTGAATAAAAACCCTTCTGGTTCACTCATGTCGGTTAGGGTAGGAAATCTGCTGTCCTCAGCCGTTCACAGTGGTTAGCACTGCTGCTTCACAGCTCCAGGGTCCTGGGTTCGATTCCCGGCTCAGGTCACTGCCTGTGTGGAGTTTGCACATTCTCTTCGTGTCTGCGTGGGTTTTCTCCGGGTGCTCCGGTTTCCTCCCACAGTCCAAAGATGTGCGGGTTAGGTTCATTGGCAATGCTAAAATTGCCCCTTAGTATCCTGGGATGTGTAGGTTAGAGGGATTAGCAGGGATATGGGGGTAGGGTCTGGGTGGGATTGTGTTCGGTGCAGACTCGATGGGCCGAAGGGCCTGTTTCTGCACTGTAGGGTTCTAAAAAAAAATATATGTGACTCCTGACCCACTGCAACTGACTGTCTGCCCTCTATCAGCATCAACTGCTCCTGCTGTTGGTGAACATCTGTCAACTTTTTCCGAGTAAAACTGGGACTGAGCCTCTTGGTTCATGGGGCAATTAGGGATGGGCAACAAACACTAGTCCAGCCCATGACCCATGAACGAATAAACCCATCTTCCTGAACTGAGTCTCCCGGTTGGCCATTTCAGAGGACAGGTGATAGTTAACCACATTGCTGTGGCTCTGGAGTCACACGTAGGCCAGGCCGGGTAAGGACAGCAGATTTCCCTCCCTCAAGGACATCAGTGAACTAGATGGGTTTTATGGTGTTACAAATTCCAAGTTTATAAGATTGTTAAATTTTGGGACTGGCTATTTAATTTAAGGTAAATTAGAGGAATGAAGTGATTCATCTGACCGTCTCTGACCTCTGTCTGGTAACCATTCTGGCTTTTGTTATTAAAGGTTAGAGGAGCCCCAGGTTGTTTTAGCGAAGAATAAATAGCCTTGCTGACAATAGCAAGAGCAGTTGTGTTGACTTGAGGAAGACTGTTGTCCCCGAGACTCACCGGAAGGTCTTTGGAAAGTCAACAGGAGTGAATGTATGTCGCCCAACAAACCAGCCTCCCATCCATTGACTCTGTCTACACTTCCCGCTGCCTCAGAAAAGCAGCCAGCATAATCAAGGACCCCACGCACCCCGGACATTCTCTCTTCCACCTTCTTCTGTCGGGAAAAAGATACAAAAGTCTGAGGTCACGTACCAACCGACTCAAGAACAGCTTCTTCCCTGCTGCTGTCAGACTTTTGAATAGACCTACCTCGCATTAAGTTGATCTTTCTCTACACCGTAGCTATGACTGTAACACTACATTCTGCATTCTCTTGTTTCTTTCTTTATGAACAGTAAGCTTTGTCTGTATAGTGCGTGAGAAGTAATGCTTTTCACTATATGTTAATACATGTAACAATAATAAATCAAATCAAATCAAAGCTTTTATCAGTGGTTCCACTTTAAACAGTCTGTTTAATTCCAAGATAGAATGGAACTAAGGGATCTGGAAGATAGTCGATTAGCATGTCAAACTGAAAACAAGGCACATATGTATTGTGTTGCCATGGAGATGAGATTAGTGAAGGGAAAGATCTGGAGAAAGCTATTGAAGCTTTGGGTTTCTAAGAAGGTCACAGAGATTATTCTGTCTGTAGCGATGGGAGAGCCAGAGAGCACGGGTATATCAAGCAGGCACCAGAGTTCTGGTTTGCTGCATTCCCCAGGAGGCAAAGGATTAGCCGCAGCTTTGTCCGCCGTGTTCGGTATGCCCTGCCCACTTTGGACGCCAAGTTGGAGGTACTAGACCCAATGCTGAAACGTCGCAAGAAGCCAGTGAGGCGCGCGAACCTCTGAGGTTCCCCAGATGTGAGGGGGAGCGTTGTAATGACCTCAACAGAGCTCGTGAGATTAGTCTTTTCTTTATTCATTCGTGGGACATGGGCACTGCTGGCTGGCCAGCATTTATTGCCCATCCCTAGTTGACCTGGGGGCAATTGAGAGTCAACCACACTTGCTGTGGCTCTGGAGTCACAAGTAGGCCAGACCAGGTAAGGACGGCACATTTCCTTCCTTAAAGGACCCAGATTGGTTTTTCCGACAACCAAATTCAAAACTTTTTTTTACTGACTTCAAATTCCACCACCTGCCATGGCGGGTTTCAACCCCGGGTCCCCAGCACATTAGCTGCGTTTCTGGGTTAATAGTCTAGCGACAATCCCAAGAGGCCATCACCTCCCCATTGCCTGTTGGAGCTCCCTGATTGAGATAATGATTGGCTGCCCAGTCAGGGCCAATCCAATAAGCCAAACTCATTCTCCAATAAGCCAAACAGGTGGGCCTTGTTGGGGTCATGACATCGATAATGGCTTTGGAACACCCGCTGGTTGTGAAAGCTGAGACATAAATTATTTTTAAGGCAAGGTTAAGTGATTAAGGCCAAAAAGAACAGCAGGGGTTGGCTGTTTCGCTTTCTTATTTATTTTTATTGACAATTAGAAGTACGAGGTTTGCACTGGATATGATCTATTTGTGTTCTGTGGCCCATTGCTTCATCCAAGTGAACTTTTTGACCGCTGAGTGTCGGCAGGTGAACAATCTCTGCAACTAATCCATGTACATTTCTGCAGAGCTGACGGGAAGATAATCAGAACCTTGGCAGTTCACTAAGAATAATCACAGGACATCAGCCACTGTTTTGCAGACAGTGGCTAGCTTGATGTCAACCACGGGTGAGTAGTTACATAGAACATAGAAAAGCTACAGCACAAACAGGCCCTTCGGCCCACAGGTTGCGCCAATGATATCCCTACCCGCTAGGCTTACCTATAGCCTTCAATCCTATTAAGTCCCACGCTGAGTCAGAAAATTGTGAGTTCATAAGAACATAAGAAATAGGAACAGGAGTAGGCAATCTAGCCCTTCGAGCCTGCCCCGCCATTCAATAAGATCATGGCTGATCTGTCGTGGCTCAGTTCCACCTTCCCGCCCTCTCCCCATAACCCTTAATCCCCACTCTTATCAAAAACCCATCAACCCGCTTCTTAAAAATATTTAGCGAGGCAGCCTCCACCACCTCAACGGGCAGAGAATTCCAGAGATTCACCACCCTTTGAGTGAAGAAGTTCCTCCTCAACTCTGTTCTAAACGCCTCCCCTTTATCTTGAGGCTGTGCCCCCTAGTCCTACTGTCTTTTTTGAGCGGGAAGAGTCTCTCCACCTCTATCCTATCCATCCCATTCATCATCTTATACGTCTCAATGAGATCTCCCCTCATTCTTCTCAACTCTAACGAGTACAAGCCTATTTTATTCAGCTTCTCCTCATAGCTCAATACCCTCAACTCCGGTATCAGCCTGATAAACCTCCTCTGCACTCCCTCCAGGGCCAAAATGCGCAGAGTTCAAGTCTCACTCCAGAGAGATGTGCACACATAATTTAGATTATGTGAATTTAGACATAATGTAGGTGCTCCAAAGTAATGTGAGCCAACGTTGGATCAATAAATTGTCGATATTACAATTGTTCATGGGCTAATCACAACTGAAGGAATTTTTGCTGTCAATAATTGGATTAGCCAGAATGATATTGTTCTGTGCTGTGGACGGCGCAGTGGCACAGTGATTAACACTGTTGCTTTACAGCGCCAGGGATCCGGGTACAATTCCAGCCTCGGGTCATTGTCTGTGTGGAGTCTGCACATTCTCCCTGTTTCTGCCTGGGTTTCCTATGGGTGCTCCAGTTTCCTCCCACAATCCAAAGGTTAGGGTCAGGTTGATTGGCCATGCTAAATTGCCCCTTGGTATCAGGGGGATTAACAGGATAAAAACGTGGGTTTACGGGGATAGGACCTGGGTGGGATTGTGGTCGGTGCAGGCTCGATGGGCCAAATGGCCTCCTTCTGCACCATAGTGATTCTATTAATATGGCCAAACTACAAGGATAAATGTGGTTACTGTAACCATTGATTCTTCAAGAGAGACTTACTTCACTTTGTATTGCTCCTCTGCGTGTGATTGAATAGACTTCGATATTCTACAGATCTCTACCTCAGGAATAATGTTTGAGATCCCCACAACAAGTGCAGTACTGAGGGAGAGCTGCATTGTCAGAGATGCTGGCCTGAATTTTCTGGCTCTTCAGGCCAGCAGGATTCTCACTGCAATGAATGGAATTTTGTCCGAGCGCCCAATTCTCCGTCCTCGCTTACAGTGACAATGGGGCATGAATGGCCAGAGAATTCCAGCCACTATCTTATGAATGGGATGCTAAACTGTCCCTGAAGTTCTGATGGCCCTGAAAGGTGCTATGTCGATGCAATTGCTTCTTTTTTTCCATGGCTGGTCCCTGAACAGCATTGATGTACAGAGGGATCTTGGAGTTCAAGTCCATAGCTCACTGAAAGTGCCCATACAAATAGATAGAGAGGCAAGGAAGGTGTATTTTACAAACTTATACAGATGCACCATAGAAAGCATTCTTTCTGGTTGTATCACAGCTTGGTCTGGGCTCCTGCTCTGCCCAAGACCACAAGGAACTACAAAAGATCATGAATGTAGTCCAGTCCATCAGGCAAACCAGCCTCCCATCCATTGACTCTGTCTACACTTCCCACAGCCTTGGAAAAGCAGCCAGCATAATTAAGGACCCCACGCACCCTGGACATTCTCTCTTCCACCTTCTTCCGTTGGGAGAAAGATACAAAAGTCTGAGGTCACGTACCAAGAACAGCTTCTTCCCTGCTACTGTCAGACTTTTGAATGGGCCGACCTCGCAATAAGTTGATCTTTCTCTACACCCTAGCTATGACTGTAACACTACATTCTCTCTCATTTCCTTCTCTTTGAATGGTATGCTTTGTCTGCATAGCGCGCAAGAAACAATACTTTTCACTGTTTGCTAATACATGTGACAATAATAAATCAAATCGAATAAAAGTATGGCACGCTTGCCTTTATTGGTTGGGCATTGAGTACAAGATTCAGGATGTCATGTTGCAGCTTTATAAAAGTTTGGTTAGGCCGCACTTAGAGTATTGCATTCAATTCTGGTCGCCACATTACAGGAAGGATGTGGAGGCTTTGGAGAGGGTGCAGAAGAGGTTTACCAGGATGCTGCCTGGATTAGAGGGTATGAGCTATAAGAAGAGGCTGGACAAACTAGGGTCGTTTTCTCTGGAGTGGCTGAGGGGAGACCCGATTGAAGTCTATAAAATTATGAGAGAAGTAGATAAGGTTGACAGTCAGAATTTTTTACCCAGAGTTGGGATGTCTAATACTAGGGAGCACACACTGAAGGCGAGAGGAGGTGTGGAGGGCAAGTTTATTTCCACAGAGAGTGGGAGGTGTCTTGGACCGTGCTGCCGGGATGGTGGTGGAGGGAGATACCATAGGGGTGTTTAAGGGGCTTTAAGACAAGCAAGTGAATATGCAAGGGATAGGGGGATATGGAGGAAGGGCAGGCAGAAGGGACTAGTTTAATTTGGCATCATGTTCAGCACCACATCGTGGGCCGAATGGCCTGTTCCTGTGCTGTTCTGATCTATGTTCTATGAAGAAAACATGTGGCTATTTTTGGTCTGCCTTGCTCTGAGCTGCAATAAGGACAGAAACTTGAACCTTTATCACCAGCTGTTTGCGAGAGATGGCCACGCAGATTTTCCAGCTGAACGGAGGTATTTCACGCTGAGGTTGTTTTCCAGTGCTGGTGTTCGGGGAATAGCGATGCTCCGATGCATTAAAAAAAATTAACCTCACCAGCAGAATTCAGAAACTCTTCGTGCCTACGGGGCAGCTGATGGCCATCTGTCTTCCCAAGGGGAATTTGGAGCTCTTTCGGAATTCTATGCGGATGGCTCTAAACTGACCAGATGTAAATCCTACACGTTCCCATCCTTCCGGAAGGAAAAGACAGTAGGACTAGGGGGCACAGCCTCAAGATAAAGGGGAGGCGGTTTAGAACGGAGTTGAGGAGGAACTTCTTCACTCAAAGGGTGGTGAATCTCTGGAATTCTCTGCCCGTTGAAGTGGTGGAGGCTGCCTCGCTCAATATTTTTAAGCAGCGGGTTGATGGGTTTTTGATAAGAGAGGGGATTAAGGGTTATGAGGAGAGGGCGGGAAGGTGGAACTGAGCCACGACAGATCAGCCATGATCTTATTGAATGGCGGGGCAGGCTCGAGGAGCTAGATGGCCTACTCCTGCTCCTATTTCTTATGTTCTTATGTAAAACTGATGTCAATGCGCCAAAGTATCTGCCTATATATATATATATATACATATATATATATTTGTGCACTCACACATCCCTCATACTGAAGATGAACACATACTCAAGTTCAAGCAGGGGAGACAGTGGCGTAATGTTTTGTTGCTGGATGCATAATCCAGAGACCCAGTGATGTGTTCTAGGGACCTGGGTTCAAATCCCAGTACGGTAGATGGTGAAATTTGAATTTGATAAGAATCTGGAATTCTGAAAAAAAGAGTCAAATGGATGAACATGAAAAAGCAAAGAACAATCAGGCCCTCCAAGGCCCTAACTAAACCGAAAAATAACCTTCTGCCCTTACTCGTGCTGTGTCCTCCTATTCCCTCCCTATTCATGTACCCATCCAGATGCCTCTTAAATGTTGCTAACGTGCCTGCTTCCACCATCATCTCTGGCAGCACGTTCCAGGCACCCACCACTCTCTGCATGAAAAATTTCCCCCACCACATCTCCCTTAAACTTATCCCCTCTCACCTTGAACCTGTGCCCCCTTGTAATTGACACTTCTACCCAGAGAAAAAGACTATTGATGCCTCTCGTAATTTTGTAGACCCCTAGCCGGTCCAGCCCCTCAGCTTCCCTCTTTAAAATGAAAACAATCCTAGTTTCATTGAATCCTACAGTGCAAAAGGAGGCCATTCAACCCATCACGTCTGCATGAGCCAGGCTCTATCCCCATACATTTATCCTAGCCAGTCCCCCTGATGCTAAGGGGCAATTAGCATGGCCAATCCACCTTTCCCGCACATCTTTGGACAGTGAGAGGAAACCAGAGCGCACAGGGGAAACCCATGCAGACACAGGGAGAATGTGCAAACTTCACACAGACAGTGACCCAATCCGGGAATCGAACCCGGGTCCCTGGCGCTATGAAGCACCAGTGCTAACCACTGTGCCAGCATGCTGCCCTTCCACAGTGCCACAATGCTGCCCTTATTTAACCTCTCCCTATAGCCAACACCCTCGAAACTAGGCAACATCCTGGTGAACCTTCTTTGCATTCTCTCCAAAGCTTCTATGTCCTTCTGGTAGTATGGTGACCAGAACTGCACAGCGATACTCCAAATGCAGCCTAACCAAGGTTCTATACATCTGCAACATGATTTCCCAGCTCTTATATCAATGCCTTAGCTGATGAAGGCAAGTATGTCATATGTCTTCTTAATCACCTTGGCCATTGTGTTGCCACTTTTAGGGAACTGTGGACCTGCACGCCCAGATCCCTCTGTACATTAATGTTCCTCAGGGTTCTGCCATTTACAGCATAATTCACATCTAAATTTGATCCTCCAAAATGTATCACCTCGCATTTGTCCCGATTAAACTCCAGCTGCCATTTCTGTGCCCACGTCTCCAATCTGTCTATATCCTGTTGTATCCTCTGACAATCTCCGGTACTATCAACAACTCCACCAATCTTTGTGTCATCTGCAAACTTACCAATCAAACTCCCCACACCCCAACTTTTCCCTCCTGATATACACTACTACATGACAGGGATGCCTCTGGGCGTCTACCCTTCACTTGGAATGAGTTTGGGTCACAGAGAGTTGAATGTTCCTCTTTTTTCCACGGTCAGCATCAGCCAGCCTGCACGCCCTCAGACATGCCCAAGTCCTTCATTGGTCAATTAATGGACACTTTAGGACCTTATTCTCCCGCCACTGCAATAATATGTGCAGCTGGGGAAGGCAGAATAGGGGAGGCCAACTCTCTACTTTTGCAACTCAGGTTGAGACAGAAAGGAAGGAGAGGAATTAACCTCTTTGGGAAGTTCCCTGCACTTTCCTTTGGCGCCTAGCCCCTCAGGTCCAAAACTCACCCCGTACCCCCTTCCCTAGGGACTCGAACCTCCTCCCAACAACCAAAAATCTTGATTTAGAATAGCACTGCTGCCTCACAGCACCAGGAACCCAGGTCCAATTCCGACCTTGGGTTGCTGTCTGTGTGGAGTTTGCACATTCTCTATGCAGGCTTCCTCCGGGTGCTCCAGTTTCTTCCCACAGTGCAAAGGTGTGCGGGGCTAGATGGATTGGCCATGCTAAATTGACCCCGGTGTGGGGGCATTAACAGGGTGAATATGTGGGGTTGCAGGAAAAGTGCCTACATGGGATTATGGTTGGTGCGGACTCGATGGACCAAATGGCCTCCTTCCGTACTGTAGGGATTCTCTGTTTCTATGATTACTGTGGAAGGAAACCCACGCAGACATGGGGAGAACGTGCAAACTCCACACAGACAGGGCCAGAATTGGGCAGGGGTCCCTGGCACTGTGAGGCATCAGTGCTAACCACTGTGCCACCCTTGACTTACCCAAGTCCAGTAGGCATGTTGTCTTCTGCTCAGGACCCCCTTGTGGACCCAGCAGCGGCTGTTTTTGGCTGGCAGGACTCAGCTGCTGGCCAATCAGACTGGCCGGTGGCTCTCGAGGGCTGGATACCCTGTGCCAACGAAACCAAATTCAACTTTCATCTTGTTAAGGCAGCCCACTGCAGGGGGAGGTGTTTGGGGGAGGCGGGGCTGGAACAAGCAATATGTCCCTCTGTTAAAAATTCACCCCTAAATCTTGTGAGGGGGAAACAGTTCAACCTACATACATTAGGGCGGCACGGTAGCACAGTGGGTTAGCACTGCTGCTGCACAGCTCCAGGGTCCTGGGTTCGATTCCCGGCTCGGGTCACTGCCTGTGTGGGAGTTTGCACATTCTCCTCGTGTCTGCGTGGGTTTTCTCCGGGTGCTCCGGTTTCCTCCCACAGTCCAAAGATGTGCGGGTTAGGTTCATTGGCTATGCTAAAATTGCCCCTTAGTGTCCTGGGATGTGTAGGTTAGAGGGATTAGCAGGTAAATGTGTAGGGATATGGGGATAGGGTCTGGGTGGGATTGTGTTCGGTGCAGACTCGATGGGCCGAAGGGCCTGTTTCTGCACTGTAGGGTTCTATGCACATTCCCTCTTGTCCTTAACGTCTGCTGGCATTTGGCTTCTGCTGAAGGGAGCAAATCATGGTGCCTGGCACCTTCCAAATTTGATGAAATAGAGTGAGTTTAGCATTTAAATTGGAGTTGAGTTTTGCTATAATTGGAAGAATGAATCATTTGTAAGTAGTGCAGTAATGATGTTAATAAAAAAGGGAAATGGCGATTACTACAGTGTTGGAGATAACTAGTGTAAATTACTAATTAGAAATTGTGTAGTGGTGTTCCAAAATACTTGGCTTTGCTAATTTTTTTTGTGCTGGATTGAAGAATTCAACATTTTAAATTGAATCACACAGTGCGCAATGTTCTACATTTCTGTAACTATATTTCCATTTTTAGTTTACTGGCCTTTATCATGTTCCCTGTGTCTCAAATTCTGACAATATGGGAAGTTGTGAAAGATCGTAAATAATTTTCTTTGATTGGGCGACACAGTGGCACAGTAGTTAGCAGAGCTGCCTCACAGCGCCAGCGACACCGGTTCAATTCCAGCTTTGGGTCATTGTCTGTGTGGAGTTTGCACATTCTCCTCGTGTCTGCGTGGGTTTCCTCCCACAGTCCATGTACGGGTTAGGTTGACTGGCCATGCTAAATTGACCCTAGTGTCAGGGAGATTAGTAGGGTGAATATGTGGGGTTATGGGGATAGGGAATGGGTGGGATTGTGGTCAGTACAGGGTTGATGGGCCGAATGGCCTCCTGTACTGTAGGGATGCTATGATTACTTTAGACCGTCATTGCTAATGTAACATGCCAGCTTCTAGGGACAGAGGGGTACCTTAACACTTACTACATTCTTCTTAAGTGAGGGAGAAGGTTTGTAATCATTCCCGAGTTTCCACCTGGAATACCGTGTGCAGTTTTGGTGTCATTATCTGAGGAAGGATGTTCTTGCTGTAGAGGGATTTTGATTTGATTTATTATTGCCACATGTATTGGGATGCAGTGAAAATTATTGTTTCTTGTATGCTGTACAGACAAAGCATCCCGTACATAGAGTGTACAGGGGAGAAGGAAACGAGAGAGTGTTATAATCTATGGTGTAGACAAAGATTGACTTAATATCAGGTAGATCCATTCAAAAGTCTGACAGCAGCAGGGAAGAAGCTGTATTTGAGTCAGTTGGTACGTGACCTCGGACTTTTGTATCTTTTCCCTGGTGGAAGAAGGTGGAAGAGAGAATGTTCGGGATGCATGGGGTCCTTAGTTACGCTGGCTGCTTTTCCGAGGCAGCGGGAAGTGTAGATAGAGTCAATGGATGGGAGGCTGACTGACGTGATGGACTGGGCTTTGTTCACGATCCTTTGAAGTTTCTTGTGTCAGGGCAGGAGCCCATACCAAGCTGTGTTACAACCAGAAAGAATGCTTTCAATGGTGCATCTGCAAAAGTTGGTGAGAGTCACAGCGGACATACTGAACTTCCTTAGCCTCGAAGGTTTACCAGGCTAATTCCTGGAATGGCAGGTCTATCACATGGGGAGAAACTAGGTGGTCAGGAAGGCGAATGGGATGCTGGCCTTCATAGCAAGGGGGATTGAATATAAAAGTAAGGAGGTCTTGCTGCAGCTGTATAGGGCATTGGTGAGGCCGCAGCTGGAGTACTGTGTGCAGTTTTGGGCGCCGCACCTGCACAAGGATATTTTGGCCCTGGAGGGAGTGCAGAGGAGGTTTACTAGGCTGATACCAGAGTTGAGGGGGTTGAGCTATGAGGAGAGGCTGAATAAACTAGGCTTGTACTCGTTAGAGTTTAGAAGAATGAGGGGAGATCTCATTGAGACGTATAAGATGTTGAATGGGATGGATAGGATAGAGGTGGAGAGACTCTTCCCGCTCAGAAAGGACAGTAGGACTAGGGGGCACAGCCTCAAGATAAAGGGGAGGCGGTTTAGAACAGAGTTGAGGAGGAACTTCTTCACTCAAAGGGTGGTGAATCTCTGGAATTCTCTGCCCGTTGAAGTGGTGGAGGCTGCCTTGCTAAATATTTTTAAGAAACGGGTTGATGGGTTTTTGATAAGAGAAGGGATTAAGGGTTATGGGGAGAGGGCGGGAAGGTGGAACTGAGCCACGACAGATCAGCCATGATCTTATTGAATGGCGGGGCAGGCTCGAAGGGCTAGATGGCCTACTCCTGCTCCTATTTCTTATGTTCTTATGTTCTTATATTTACTGGAGTTTAGAAGAGTGAGAGGGGATCTCATGGAAACTTACAACATTCTACAGGGTTAGACAGGATAGATTCAGAAAAAAAATGTTCCTGATGGTGGGGGGAGTCCAGAACTAAGGGTCATAGCTTGGGGATAAGGGGTAAACCTTTTAGAACTGAGGTGAGAGAGAAAAAAATTCACCCAGAGAGTGGTGAATGTGTGGAATTCACTACCACAGAAAATATTTGAGATCAAAACATTGTATGATTTCAAGAAGGAATTAGATATAGTTCCTGGGGCTGAAGGGATCAAGGGGGAAAGGCAGGATGAGGGTGTTGAATTTGATGATCAGCCATGATTTTAGCGAAGCCTTTGACAAGATCACACGTGGGAGACTTACGAAGAAGATAAATGCACATGGGATACAGGGAACTTTGATAAAGTGGGTTCAAAATCGGCTCAGTTGTAGGAGACAGAGGGTGATGACAGAAGGCTGCTTTAGTGACTGGAAACCAGTGTCCAGTGGTGTATCACTGGAATCTGTGTTGGACCCCTAAAATTTGTCATTTATATAAATAACATTGATGACATGAGACAGGGGGTGGGATTCGTAAGTTTGCGGATGACACAAAGATTAGTTGGGTGGTTAACAGTGAAGACTGGGTGTCTTCAGCTACAGGAAGATATGGATGGGATGGTAATATGAGCAGATAGAATTTAACACTAAAAAGAGTGAAGTGACGCACTTTGGAAGGAGTGATTTGACAAGGAAGTATTCAATGAATGGTAGGACACTCTGTGAAACAAAGGCAACTTGGCATGCTTGTCCACAGGCCTCTAAAAGCGGGAGGGCGTGTTAGCAGGGAGGTGAAAAAGGCAGAAGGGGCACTTAGCTTTGTCAATCGAGACATAGATTACAAAAGCAGGGAAGTCATGTTGAAACAAAAAGAGAGAATGCTAAAAAATCTCAGCAGGTCTGGCAGCATCTGTAGGGAGAGAAAAGAGCTGACGTTTCGAGTCCAGATGACCCTTTTGTCAAAGCTTTGAGTCAAAACGTCTGCTCTTTTCTCTCCTTACAGATGCTGCCAGACCTGCTGAGATTTTCCAGCATTTTCTCTTCTGGTTTCAGATTCAGTATCCACAGTAATTTGCTTTTTTTCCAAGGTCATGCTGAAATTGTATAGATTCTGAGTGTGGCCACAGTTAGAGTACAGTGTGCAGTTCTGGTCACCACATTGTCAGAAGGATACGATTGCAATATTTTTAAATAACTCTGCCATTTCCTGCAGTTCATTGACAGATGCAACAAGCTATCAGGAAAGCTAATGGAATGTTCGACTTTATTGCAAGAGGATTCGAACACAAGAGTATGAGATCTTGCTTCAATTCTATAGAAGCCTGGTTAAACCGCAGCTGGAGTACTGTGTGCTGTTTTGGTCCCCTTACTTCAGGATGGATAGTATTGCCATTGGGAGCGCACAGGACAGGTTCACCAGACATGTTCCGGGGGTTGGTGGGACCACCTCATGATGAGAGATTGGGCACAGTGGGCCTGTACTCTCAAAGAATGACAGATGATCTCATTGAAACCTCCAAAATATTCCAAGGAGTAGACAGGTAGGTAAGATATTTCCCATGGTTGGCAGGTTTAGAACCAGGGGGCACAATTTCAAAATAAAGTGGATGTCACTTAGATCTGAGATGAGGAGAAATTTCTTTACACAGAGGGTTGTGAATCTTTGGAAATCTCTCCCCCATTGAGCTGGGGAAGCTCTGTCACTGAGTATATTGAAAGCAGAGATTGATAGGTTTCTGATTCACAATGTAATGGGTTATGGGAGCGGTGTGTCTACAAGGAGTAAAAGTGTCCAGTCAGCCACGATCGTATTGAATGGCGAAGAAGTTTGATGGGCAGAATGGCCTACTCCTGCTCCTGCATTCCTGTGACATGAAGATTAGAGGTGCTCAGCTTGGAAAAGACCCGTTGGTCTTTGATTTTAGAAAGTTGAATTTATAGGGGTAACTTCCAATATCTCAGGATGTCTCAAGGCAACTTTCAGCCAATTACGTCATTGTTAAGACCATATGACCATAAGATATAGGAGCAGAATTAGACCACTCAGCCCACCAAGTCTGCCCCGCCATTCAATCATGGCTGATATTTTCCTCATCCCCATTCTCCTGCCTTTTCTCCATAACTCCTGATCCCCTCATTAATCAAGAACCTATCCACCTCTGATGGAGTCACTGAGGGTAGTCATTGTTGTGCTATTGGAAATGTGGCAGCAAACATGGGCACTGTGAGCTCCCATAGATAGCAATGGGATAATGGCAGATACAGAGAAGGACATAAAAATTAGGAGCAGGAGTAGGCCATCTGGCCTTTTGAGCCTGCCCCGCCATTCAATAAGATCATGGCTGATCTTTTTGTGGACTCAGCTCCACTTATCCGCCCTTCACCATAACCCTTAATTCCTTTACTGTTCAAAAATGTATCTCTCCTTGCCTTAAAAACATTCAATGAGGTGGCCTCAACTGGGCAGGGAATTCCACAGATTCACAACCCTCTGTGTGAAGAAGTTCCTCCTCAACTCAGTCCGAAATCTGCTTCCCCTTATTTTCAGGCCATGCCCCCTAGTTCTAGTTTCACCCATCAGTGGAAATAACTTCCCTGCTTCTATCTTATCTATTCCCTTCATAATCTTACATGTTTCTATAAGATCTCCCCTCATTCTTCTGAATTCCAATGAGTATAGACCCAGTCTACTCAATCTCTCCTCATAAGCCAACATTCTCAACGTCGGAACCAACCTAGTGAATCTCCTCTGCACCCCCTCCAGTGCCAGTATATCCTTTCTCAAGTAAGGAGACCTAAACTGCACACAGTTCTCAACTAGTGGCCTCACCAGCACCTTATACAGCTGCAACACAGCCTCCCTGTTTTTAAACTCCATCCCTCTGGCAATGAAGGACAAAATTCTATTTGCCTTCTTAATTACCTGCTGCGCCTACAAACCAACTCCTTGAGATTCCTGCACAAGGACACCCAGATCCCTCTGCACAGCAGCATGCTGCAATTTTCTACCATTTAAATAATAGTCCATTTTGCTGTTATTCCTACCAAAATGGATGACCTCACACTTGCCTATCTATTCTTGCCTCAAAGACAGTCAACGAGGTAGCCTCAACTGCTTCACTGGGCAGGGAATTCCACTGATTCACAACTCCTTTTAGTGAGGTTGGTTCGGGGATAGATGTTGAGGTCAGCCCCCGGGACAACTCCCCATTCAAAATACTTCAGCTAAGGGTGAGTGTGGAGTCACATCCAGAAGACAGCACACTGGGAGCTGTAACACCGCTGCCCCCCCTCCCCCCCCCCCACCCCGATACAGCACAGCGAAGCCCACACTTGCAGATCAAATCTGTGAAGTGTGAGGTTATGACTCGAGAGTTAAGCCTGCTATCCACTCAGCCACTGCTGATAACGCTAGCACAGTGGTGACGCCGGCACGGTAGCACAGTGGGTTAGCACTGCTGCTTCACAGCTCCGGGGTGCTGGGTTCGATTCCCGGCTCGGGTCACTGTCTGTGTGGAGTTTGCACATTCTCCCCGTGTCTGCGTGGGTTTCCACCGGGTGCTCCGGTTTCCTCCCACGGTCCAAAGACGTGCGGGTTAGGCTGATTGGCCGTGCTAAGAAATTGCCCCTTAGTGTCCAGGGATGTATAGGTTGGAGGGATTAGTGGGTATAATATGTAGGGATATGGGGGTAGGGCCTGGGTGGGATTGTGTTCGGTACAGACTTGAAGGGCCTCTTTCTGCACTGTAGGGCTCTGTGATTCTAAGAGGGGTAGCTCAGTTTTATCAGCGCTCTGTCTTTGCACAGTAACAGAAGAAATCCACTTACTTCTGTTAAGCCACAGAATTTCAATGGCGCTTCGCCCTGGACACTTGACTGGGCAAAAAGTGCATTGGAACAGGTAAACCTAGGGCCGCCACAGAATCTCTGAAACATTGTATACCCGTGTTGAAGTGCATTTATTTCAGATCCATTTGAGCAAGATGCACTTAGCTGTTTCAATTAAGATGCTTTAAGGAACCTTAACTGTTTTTTAAAGCTATAATTAGCGTGATCTGGAGAAAGGATTCAGCTTCCCAGTAAAGCTCAAGAAATTCAATCAACTGACACTGGTTGTACTTTGTGTGTGTAAACACCCCCACTGTGACGGCAAACAGCAACAATGTTAGGGGAACATTATCACCTCAAGTTTCCCTCTCACACATTACCCTGACTTGGATATAACCGTCATTTCTTCACTGTTACTGAGTCGAAATCCTGGAATTCCACCCTGAACATCATTATGGGTTCGTGTGTTTTTGATTATATGTGTCTGGCATCTGAAATCAAGGGAGTAAAATGCTGGAAAATCTCAGCGGGTCTGGCAGCATCTGTAAGGAGAGGAAAGAGTTGAAGTTTCGAGTCCAGATAACTCTTTGTCAAAGCTCAGTGTCTGGTATCTGTTCTCTCTTGTGCGGGGTCTTGTGACTGCAAAAGAGAAACTAAACTCTTGTAAGCATGAAAGCAGACATTTCAAAGCATTGAATAAATGAAACTCATCTCCAAACTCTATGGCCTGGGCCTCAGCCCCTCCCTCTGCGACTGAATGCTGAACTTCCTAACTCACAGACCACAATCAGTAAGGACAGGCAATGACACCTCCTCCACGATCATCCTCAACACCGGTGCCCCACAAGGCTGTGTCCTCAGCCCCGCTACTATACTCCTTATACATCCATGATTGTGTGGCCAAATTCCCCTCCAGCTCGATTTTCATCGTATTGGGTCGGATCTCAAACAATGACGAGACAAGGTACAGGAGTGAGGTAGAGAATCTGGTGAACTGGTGCGGCAACAATAATCTCTCCCTCAACATCAACACAATGAAGGAACATAAGAACATAAGAAATAGGAGCAGGAGTAGGCCATCTGGCCCTTCGAGCCTGCCCCGCCATTCAATAAGATCATGGCTGATCTGTCGTGTCTCAGTTCCACATTCCGGCCCTCTCCCCATAACATAAGAACATAAGAAATAGGAGCAGGAGTAGGCCATCTGGCCCCTCGAGCCTGCCCCGCCATTCAATAAGATCATGGCTGATCTGTCGTGACTCAGCTTCACCTTCCCGCCCTCTCCCCATAACCCTTAATCCCTTCTCTTATCAAAAACCCATCAACCCGTTTCTTAAAAATATTTAGCGAGGCAGCCTCCACCACTTCAACGGGTAGAGAATTCCAGAGATTCACCACCCTTTCAGTGAATAAGTTCCTCCTCAACTCCGTTCTAAAATGCCCCCCCTTTATCTTGAGGCTGTGCCCTCTAGTCCTACTGTCTTTTTTGAGCAGGAAGAGTCTCTCCACCTCTATCCTATCCATCCCATTCATCATTTTATACGTCTCAATGAGATCTCCCCTCATTCTTCTAAACTCCAATGAGTACAAGCCTAGTTCATTCAGCCTCTCCTCATAGCTCAACCCCCTCAACTCCGGTATCAGCCTAGTAAACCTCCTCTGCACTCCCTCCAAGGCCAAAATATCTTTGCGCAGGTGCAGCACCCAAAACTGCACACAGTACTCCAGCTGCGGCCTCACCAATGCCCGATACAGCTGCAGCAAGACCTCCCTACTTTTATATTCAATCCCTTTCGCTATGAAGGCCAGCATCCCATTCGCCTTCCTGACCACCTGCTGCACCTGCAAGCTGGGTTTTTGCGAATCATGCACAAGGACCCCGAGGTCCCTCTGCACCGTCGCCTGCTGCAGTTTTTCGCCCCGTAAGTAATAGTCCTTCCTACCATTCTTCCTTCCAAAGTGGACCTCCTCACACTTGCCAACATTAAATTCCATTTGCCATTTCCTGGCCCATTCGCCCAGCCTATCTAGATCCTTCTGCAGACTCTCCACACCCTCCGCACAATTTGCCGTTCCCCCAATCTTGGTGTCATCCGCAAATTTCGACACCCTACACTCGGTTCCCTCCTCCAGATCATCTATATAAATGGTAAAAAGCTGAGGCCCCAGCACCGACCCCTGGGGCACTCCACTAGTCACCATCCGCCAATCCGAATAGCACCTGTTGACCCCCACTCTCTGCCTCCTATTTGACAACCAATCCTCTATCCACGCTAGGAGATTGTCATCAACTTCAGGAAGTGTAAAGGAGAACATATCCCTGTCTACATCAAGAGGGACAAAGTAGAAATGTTTGAGAGCTTCAAGTTTTTAGGTGTCCAGATCACCAACAGCCTGTCCTGGTTCCCCCGTGCCGACACTACAGTTAAGAAAGCTCAATAATGCCTTTACTTTCTCAGAAGACTAAGGAAATTTGGCATGTCAGCTACAACTCTCACCAACTTGTATAAATGGACCACAGAAAGCATTCTTTCTGGTTGTATCACAGCTTGGTATGGCTCCTGCTCTACCCCACATATTTAACCTACTAATCTCCCTGACTCTGAGAAATCAATTTACCATGGCCAATCCACCTAACTGCACATCTTTGAGCTGTGGGAGGAAACGGGAGCACCGAGGACAAACCCATGCAGACACAAGGAGAACATGCAAATTCCAGACAGTGAGCCAAGGCCAGAATCGAACCCGGGCCCCTGGCTCTGTGAGGCCCAATGGGTTTGTTCCAGGTGCTCCCGTTTCCTCCCACATTCCAAAGATGTGCAGTTAAGTGGATTGGCCCTGCTAAGTTGACCCCTCAGTGTCAGTGCCACCCATGAAGAGGACATCTTGAATTCGTCATTGCCGTGTGAGTATTTGAAATTTGGTATTCTTGTGTTTGTCCTGATGAGTGCGAGAGAAAAAGCTCGCAGACGCGTCTCCCATTCCTCCGAGGTTTCGGATTAGCCCCTTTCGAACTAATTTAACCTACGAGGGATGTAACAAGCATCCTGTTCAGTCGCTTTAACTATACAGTGCGTTCGGGCTTCCATTTGTCAAGGTTAGTGTTTTCTGTATGAAGGGGATGGAATGGGCTCCACTGTGAAAGGCTACAGTTGTGCTTCTCTCCGTATTCTGCTGCGTCGCGTCTTTGAGAACAGACGCATTCTTGTTGGTGTTGCATTGAATAATGAAACAATTGGAGAAAAGACAGGGAATGTTGTTTTGTGAAAGAACATACGGATCTACACAAAGCAGTTTTCTTTTCTTCAATAAACTGCTATGATCCAACACTGCCCTCTAGTGAAACACACGGCCCAGCTTCACGGGAATGTTTCTCGCTCCTTGTCAATCGGAGCCTATGATTTTTTCGGACAGATGAACGGGAGGTGACACAGGAACGTAGGAATTAGGAGCGGAAGCCGGCAGATTCAGCCCTTCCAGCCTGCTCCGCTATTCAATCAGAACGTTACTGATCTCTCCCTGGCCTCAAATCCACTTCCTCACCCATTCCCCCTGTCCTCTTATTAACCCAAAGAGAAAACGCTGGAAAATCTCAGCAGGTCTGGCAGCATCTGTAAGGAGAGCCAAGAGCTGACGTTTCGAGTCCAGATGACTTTGACAAAGAATGATCTTGACTCGAAACGTCAGCTCTTTTCTCCCCTTACAGATGCTGCCCAGACCTGCTGAGATTTTCCAGCATTTTCTCTTTTGGTTTCAGATTCCAGCATCCGCAGGAATTTGCTTTCATCACATGACCCCTTATCCCTATTTTTATTAGAATTATATCTATCTTTTTCTTGAAACCAGACTCCACCGCGCTCTGGGGCAGCGAGTTCCATAAATTCGCCACCCTCTGCGAGAAATAGCTCCTCCTCGTCCTAGTTTTAAGCACGGCGGTTGTCGCTGCTGCCTCACAGCGCCGGGTTCGATTCCCAGGTGGGACCACTGTCTGTGTGGAGCTCTCCCCGTGTTTGCGTGGGTTTCCTCCGGGTGCTCCGGTTTCCTCCCACAGTCCAAAGACGTGCTGGTTAGGGTGCACTGGCCGTGCTAAATTCTCCCTTAGTGCACCCGAACAGGTGCCGGAGTGTTGGGGATTTTCACAGTCACTTCATTGCAGTGTGGATGTGAGCCTACTTGTGACACCAATGTTACTTTAATTTAAATCTCCCGCCTCTCAACCTGTACCTGTGGCCTCTCGTTCTGGATTGCCCCATAAGAAGAACCATTTGGTCTACATTTGCTGTATCAATCTCTCTCTCATCGTCTCTCACCCTTCTAAACTCCAGCACTAGAATCCCGGACTGTTTAATCTCTCCTCATACAGAAACCCTTTCATCTCCGGGTGATCCTCCTGAACGCACCTGCCTAAAAATTCATTCCGTTCGCCACCCATCAGTGTCATTACTAAAGTTTTATTAAACTTCTGTCAAAATACTAAAGCTTCCGAGCAGCCGTTAAGGGAGCTTGGTCTCTGATAGGGACAATGTGCTTACATTTTTCTTCTTGATTTTGAGTCTCCCAAGCAACCAACAAAAGAAAGAAAATGAAAAAGGAAGTTCTTGCTTCATCGTTCTCAGGTGGATCTCCAGCCAGTTGATCGCATTTTTTAAAATTCACCCCACGGGATTTCGGCACCTTCAGCTGGACCAGAATTCACTGCTCACCCCTAATGACCCTTGAACTGAGTTGAGTGGCTTGCTAGGCCGCTCTGAAGTCACACATCGGCCAGACTGGGTTAGGGTGGTGGACTAGCTTCCTGAAAGGGCATTATTGGATCAGGTCGAAAAGGGTCACCATTACACATGTAATTCCAGCCATGGTGGGCTTCTAACCTTGGCCTCCTGGATTACTAGTCCAAAGACAATACCACTACACCATCTCCTCCACACAAATGGCAAGTGTGAGCCTCCAAAGCTGCCATCGACTGTAATTTTACAAAGTTGCCATGCTGTACGGTTTTGCAGTCAATCAGCGATGTACGATGTATATAGGTCATAAGAACATAAGAACATAAGAAATAGGAGCAGGAGTAGGCCATCTGGCCCTTCGAGCCTGCCCCGCCATTCAATAAGATCATGGCTGATCTGTCGTGGCTCAGCTCCACCTTCCCGCCCTCTCCCCATAACCCTTAATCCCTTCTCTTATCAAAAACCCATCAACCCGTTTCTTAAAAATATTTAGCGAGGCAGCCTCCACCACTTAAACGGGCAGAGAATTCCAGAGATTCACCACCCTTTGAGTGAAGAAGTTCCTCCTCAACTCTGTTCTAAACCGCCTCCCCTTTACCTAACTTCCTGAAAGGGCATTATTGGATCAGGTCGAAAAGGGTCACCATTAGACATGTAATTCCAGACATGGTGGGCTTCTAACCTTGGCCTCCTGGATTACTAGTCCAAAGACAATACCACTACACCATCTCCTCCACACAAATGGCAAGTGTGAGCCTCCAAAGCTGCCATCGACTGTAATTTTACAAAGTAGCCATGCTGTACGGTTTTGCAGTCAGTCAGCGATGTACGATGTATATAGGTCATAAGAACATAAGAACATAAGAAATAGGAGCAGGAGTAGGCCATCTGGCCCTTCGAGCCTGCCCCGCCATTCAATAAGATCATGGCTGATCTGTCGTGACTCAGCTCCACCTTCCCACCCTCTCCCCATAACCCTTAATCCCTTCTCTTATCAAAAACCCATCAACCCGCGTCTTAAAAATATTTAGCGAGGCAGCCTCCACCACTTCAACGGGCAGAGAATTCCAGAGATTCACCACCCTTTGAGTGAAGAAGTTCCTCCTCAACTCTGTTCTAAACCGCCCCCCCCCCTTTATCTTGAGGCTGTGCCCCCTAGTCCTACTGTCTTTTTTGAGCGGGAACAGTCTCTCCACCTCTATCCTATCCATCCCATTCATCATCTTATACGTCTCAATGAGATCTCCCCTCATTCTTCTAAACTCTAACGAGTACAAGCCTAGTTTATTCAGCCTTTCCTCATAGCTCAATCCCCTCAACTCCGGTATCAGCCGAGTAAACCTCCTCTGCACTCCCTCCAGGGCCAAAACATCCTTGCGCAGGTGCGGCGCCCAAAACTGCACACAGTACTCCAGCTGCGGCCTCACCAATGCCCTATACAGCTGCAGCAAGACCTCCCTACTTTTATATTCAATCCCCTTCTCTATGAAGGACAGCATCCCATTCGCCTTCCTGACCACCTGCTGCACCTGCAAGTTGGGTTTTGCGACTCATGCACAAGGACCCCGAGGTCCCTCTGCACCGTCGCCTGCTGCAGTTTTTCGCCACGTAAGTAATAGTCCTTCCTACCATTCTTCCTTCCAAAGTGGACCACCTCACACTTGCCAACATTAAGTTCCATTTGCCATTTCCTGGCCCATTCGCCCAGCCTATCTAGATCCTTCTGCAGACTCTCCACACCCTCCGCACAATTTGCCGTTCCCCCAATCTTGGTGTCATCCGCAAATTTCAACAACCTACACTCGGTTCCCTCCTCCAGATCATCTATATAAATGGTAAATAGCTGAGGCCCCAGCACCGACCCCTGGGGCACCCCATTAGTCACCAACCGCCAATCCAAATAGCATCCATTGACCCCCACTCTCTGCCTCCTATTTGACAACCAATCCTCTATCCACGCGAACACTCTACCCCCAACTCCAAGTCCCCTGACCTTCTGTAATAACCTCTTATGAGGTACTTTGTCAAACGCCTTCTGAAAAGTATTTCTTTTTTAAAGACATATTTCGGGCTGTACGGAGTTAGAATCTGTTTCGCAAACAGAAGGTTTGCCTTTGATAGTCTGGACTTTGTTTCCCAATTGTTCTGTCTTTCATACCATCTCCGCAGCAAGGATTTTTCGCGTTGTTTGGAAGTCATTGATCTTAGACAGGCTGCTATCTGTACAATTTTTAATTTGCTATGATACAGAGAGTTTCAATCGCTCCTGGCAATCGGCTTGTCCATGACTATCTGCGCCCAATCTCTCTGAACCTCTTGTGTCCCTGGGCTGCATCGCAGATCAAAGCCAATCCAGCCTTTTGATTTTGCATCCCTTCTACCAAGATATCATTTGCCTGTTCGACTCCGAATCAATCTGATAATTGCTACGTGCTGCTCTTTTTCCAGACTTGCTTAACTGATCATTTGTGCCCCTAATGGTCGCTGACACCAACTGTGTACTGAGATTTTAGTTTGTCCTTTGCTTCTCATCTCATCGCCTCTTCTGTTCGAATCTACAGTTGGGTTTATCACATTCCCTCCCTCTGGTTCATCGTAGAATCCTACAATCCTACAGTTCAAAAGGTGGCCATTCAGCCTATCGAACCTGCACCAACCGCAACCCCACCCAGGCCTTATTCCCATAACTCCATGCATTTACGCTAACTAGTTCCTGACACTAAAGGGCAATTTAACATGGCCAACCTACCTAACCCGCACATCTTTGGACACTAAGGGGCAATTTAGCACGGCCAATCCACCTAACCCGCACATCTTTGGACACTAAAGGGTAATTTAGCACGGCCAATCCACCTAACCCGCACATCTTTGGACACTAAAGGGCAATTTAGTATGGCCAATCCACCTAACCCGCACATCTTTGGACACTAAAGGGCAATTTAGCACGGCCAACCCACCTAACCTACACATCTTTGGACACTAAAGGGCAATTTAGCACGGCCAATCCACCTAACCTACACATCTTTGGACACTAAAGGGCAATTTAGCATGGCCAATCCACCTAACCCGCACATCTTTGGACACTAAAGGGCAATTTAGCACGGCCAATCCACCTAACCCGCACATCTTTGGACCGTGAAAGGAAACTGGAGCACCCGGAGGAAACCCACGTAGATACAGGGAGAACATGCAAACTCCACACAGACACTGACCCAAGCTGGGAATCAAACCTGGGTCCCTGGCACAGTGAGGCAGCAGTGCTAACCACCCATTGTGAGCACCCTCTGCCCTGACTCTGAGTCACTGAAACAGGTCTCAAGTTGAAGACAATCCCAAAGAATATAATCGAAAGGGATATTACAATTATATACAACCATTTATTTAT
Organism: Prionace glauca; assembly: GCA_037974335.1. Taxonomy (NCBI): domain Eukaryota; kingdom Metazoa; phylum Chordata; class Chondrichthyes; order Carcharhiniformes; family Carcharhinidae; genus Prionace; species Prionace glauca. The sequence continues at coordinate 149,935,413 of CM075723.1, read as the reverse complement.
TTAATTTTTAAAAATTATTATGTCAAGTAGGCTTACATTAACATTACAATATTTAGCCATGCTAAATCCTCCCTCAGTGTTCCCGAACAGGCACCTCAGCGTGGCGACTAGATGATTTTCACAGTTAGTTCATTGCAGTGTTAATGTCAGCCGACTTGTGACACAGATGAATAAACTTTAACCAGCACGTCTTTCGGGCTGTGGGAGGAAACCCCCCGCAGACCCAGGGGGAAGGAGCAGACTCCGCACAGACAGTGGCCCAAGCTGGGAGTCGAACCCAGATCCCTGGCACAACTTTAGTCTCATTGGAAGGAAAGATATAATTAGGTTGGAAAGGTTCGGAGGAGGTTCACTCAGCTCCTTCCTGGGATGAGGGGCTTACCTTATAAAGAGCAGGTTTGACCTGTACCCATTGGAGAGACAAGTAGGGACCTGAGGGGATTTGACAGGGTAGATACAGCGAGGCTGTTTCCCCCTATGGGAGAGTCTAGGACCAGAGGGAATTATTTGCCAACATTAAGAGCATTTAAATGGTCATTGGATAAACATTTGGATGATATTGGGATAGTGTAGGTTAGATGGGCTTTAGATCGGTTCCACAGGTCGGCGCAACATCGAGGGCCGAAGGGCCTGTACTGCGCTGTAATGTTCTACGTTCTAATCTCAGAGTACGTGGATCATCCATTTAAGACAGAGATAAGGAGGAATTTCTTCTCTCAGAGGGTAGTGAATCCGTGGAATTCTTTACTGCAGAGGTTGAATCACTAAGTATGTTCAAGTTTGAGATTGACAGATTTTTAATCAGTGAGGGAAGTGAGGGTTATGGGGATAAGGCGGGAAAGTGGAGTTGAGGATCATATCAGATCAGTCATAACCTAAATGAACGGTGGGTAGGTGGTGCACATTCGATGGGCCGAATGGCCTTTTTCTTTCCCTAGCCTTTATGATTTTACAGCCTTATGATCTCGCTGAATGGTGGAGGAGGGCTGAATGGCCTACTCATTTTGAATGGTTTTATCTTCTTAGTACTGGACCTCCAGTCTAACAGGTGGGAACTTTGGGCGGACTTGTTCGCTGTGATGGTGGGGGGGGCGTTGGTGGTAGTGGGTGGGAGGGAAGCCTGGGGTGGAGTGGGGTAGGGGTAGAGAGGGTTGGGGCAAATGGACGCTGGGACTGTTTGTGTATTCTGAACCTGCGCGCAGGGAGTGGGAAACAGTCGCTTGTTGGCTTTTGCATGGGGTCCACCCTTCTTTGGTGAGGAGATGGGTACAATCAGAGGCCTTGTAGCATGAGGGGCTTGAATAACAATTAGATGTTACATATGTTTGTATCCTTAAAATAACCTTTTTTTTAACTTAATATGTTTAGTGTTGGTGGAATAGTCAATGAATTGGGTTTGATTCCCGGACTCGGGTCAATGTCTGTTGAACATTCTCCCCATGTCTGCGTGGGTTTCCTCCAGGGGCTCCGATTTCCTCCCACAGTCCAAAGATGTGCAGGTTAGGTGGATTGGCTGTGCTAAATTGACCCTAAGTGTCCCCGGATGCATAGGTTAGAAGGATTAGCCAGGTAAATATGCGGTGTTCTGGGGATCAGGCCTGTGTGGGATTGTGGTCAGTGCTAACTCGATGGGCTGAATGGCCTCTTTCTGCACTGTAGGGTTTCTATGAATTTATGCCTTCTATGAATTGGAACCTTCATGCATCCAGTGTGCTTTTTTCCACATTAAATCTGGGACATTTCACATTTCCATTCATTTTTTCTGCTGCTCCCATGCTAGTATCCTCTCTGACACATGGAGCAACTGATGGATTCGGGTTAATATGAGTAGCGTGTACCAGCTTTCCAAAAAAAAACACTTGATTTATTCCTCCTTTTACACGATCTGTTCACCGTCTCTGTCATCTCTATCTCGGCCGTGACTCAGTGGGTGACATTGTCGGTCAAAGTCAAGACCCACTTGAAGACTTGAGCACTAAGTCCATGCTGTTACCCCAGTTTATTGAGAAATGCTGTGTGTCGAAGGGGCTGTCTTTACAAGACCATAAGTCATAGGAGCAGAATTAGGCCATTCAGCCCATCGACTCTGCTCCATTGCCTTATGGTCTTGTAAAGACAGCCCCTTCAATCATGGCTGATATTTTTCTCATCCCCATTCTCCTACCTTTTCCCCATAATCCCTGGTCCCCTTATTAATCAAGAACCTTTCTATCTCTGTCTTAAAGACACTCAGTGACCTGGTCTCCACAGCCTTCTGGGGCAAAGAGTTCCACAGATTCACCACTCTCTGGCTGAAGAAATTCCTCCTCATCTCTGTTTTAAAGGATCGTCCCTTTAGCCTGAGGTTGTGCCCTCTGGTGGTAGTTTTTCCTATTAGTGGAAATATCCTCTCCGTGTCCACTGTACCCAAGCCTCGTATCCATGATCCCCCCTCATCCTTCTAAACTCAAATGAGTACAGGCCCAGAGTCCTCAACTGTTCCTCATACGACAAGCTCTTCATTTCATGGATCATTCTTGTGAATTTCCTCTGGACCCTTTCCAAGGCCAGCATATCTTTCCTTAGATACGGGGCCCAAAACCACTCACAATACTCCAAATGGGGTCTGACCAGAGCCTTATACAGCCTCAGAAGTACATCCCTGCTCCTGTATTCATAAGAACATAAGAACATAAGAAATAGGAGCAGGAGTAGGCCATCTAGCCCTTCGAGCCTGCCCCGCCATTCAATAAGATCATGGCTGATCTGTCGTGGCTCAGTTCCACCTTCCCGCCCTCTCCCCATAACCCTTAATCCCCTCTCTTATCAAAAACCCATCAACCCGCTTCTTAAAAATATTTAGTGAGGCAGCCTCCACCACTTCAACGGGCAGAGAATTCCAGAGATTCACCACCCTTTGAGTGAAGAAGTTCCTCCTCAACTCTGTTCTAAACCGCCTCCCCTTTATCTTGAGGCTGTGCCCCCTAGTCCTATTGTCTTTTTTGAGCGGGAAGAGTCTCTCCACCTCTATCCTATCCATCCCATTCATCATCTTATACGTCTCAATGAGATCTCCCCTCATTCTCCTAAACTCTAACGAGTACAAGCCTAGTTTATTCAGCCTCTCCTCATAGCTCAATCCCCTCAACTCCGGTATCAGCCGAGTAAACCTCCTCTGCACTCCCTCCAGGGCCAAAATATCCTTGCGCAGGTGCGGCGCCCTCTTGACATGAATGCTAACATTGCATTTGCCTTCCTAACTGAACCTGCACATTAACCTTAAGAGAACCTTGAACATTGACTCCCAAGTCCCTTTGTGTTTCTGATTTCCTAAGCATTTCTCCATTTAGAAAATAGTCTGTGCCTCCATTCCTCCCTCCAAAGTGCATAACCTCACACTTTCCCACATTGTATTCCAGCTGCCATTTCTTTGCCCACTCTCCGAACTTGTCCCAGTCCTTCTGCTGCCCCCCTGCTTCCTCAACACTATCTGTCTCTCTACATATCTTTACATCATCTGCAAACTTAGTGCCTCCAGTTCCTCCCTCCAAGTCATTAATGTCTTTCAGAGAAGACTTTAACAGTCAGGTTGGTGGAACCACTGAGTAAACTGAGTGGTCATCTAGGTTGGCAAAACTTGTGGGGTGGGGGAATAGTCAATGCATTGGAGCCTTCATGTATTCAATGGCAAAAAACTGAATGGTCTGGTCACGAATAGGAATGGTGATGGCCTAATGGTATTATCGCTATATTAGTAATTCAGAAACTCAGTTAATGTTCTGGGGACCCGGGTTCAAATCCCACCACAGCAGCTGGTGGAATTTGAATCCAATCAAAAATATCTGGAATTGAGAATCTACTGACCGTGAAACTATTGTCGATTGTCGGAAAAACCCATCTGGTTCACTAATGTCCTTTAGGGAAGGAAATCTGCTGTCCTTACCTGGTCTGGACTACATGTGACTCCAGATCCACAGCAAAGTGGTTGATTCTCAACTGCCCTTGGGCAACTAAGGATGGGTAATAAATACTGGCCCATCGAGCGTCGCCCATGTCCCGCGTGAATAAAAAGGAGTGTACATTTGGGGGTGGCATGGTGGCACAGCAGTTAGCGCTGCTGCCTCACAGTGCCAGGGACCCAAGTTCAAATCCGACCTCAGGTGACTGCCTATGCGGAGTTTGCATGTTCTCCCTGTGTCTGTGCAGGTTTGCTCCAAGTGCTCCAGTTTACTCCCACAGTCCAAACATGTAAAAGTTAGGTAGATTGGCCGTGCTAAATTGCCCCTTAGCTCCAGGGAGGTTAGCAGAGTAAAATACGGGATAGGATGGGATTGTTGACAGTGCAGATTTGATGGGCCGAATGACCTCCTTCTGCACTGTGGGGATTCTATGATGATGAATATGCATAAGCAAACAAATAGGCTTCAGCAGTGATTTGACATGTTATTGTCACATGTATTGAGATGCAGTGAAAAGTATTTGCATGCCAATCAGAAAAAGCATACCATTCATTAAGGAGATAGGGGAGAAGAAAAGGAGAGGGTGCAGAACGTTGTATCACAGTCCATAACTAGGGTGTAGAGAAAGATTCTGGTGGTGTTTAGACATGCTCTCCTGCATCAATGAGATGTTCAAAGTATTTCAATTTATTTATTTTGATAATGTTTCAGAGTTCCCCTGTTCTACTGGCTTTATTCAATACTTCCTCATTAGTTTTTCCCTCCACCCAGCTTATCCTCAGGGTCTTTCCTAAGCACCACATTTGAAAACTGCTAATTCTCCTTTCCTCCACTTTCCCAGTGGGCAGCTGCTCCATAATTCATGGCTTGACCAAGCAGAACATTTTAATGCCAGGATTCTATCCCTGCAGCCATGCAAGTTTACCTTCTACAAGTGCATTGCCAATTCTTGTTTGAACTCATTGATTTCCATGTTTCCACCACCCTCCTAGACAGTGAGCTCCAGCTCATGGCCACTTGCTGCGCCAAAGAGTCATTTCTCATCTCACCCACTGCCCATGCATCTCTTGGCCAAGAACATTAAACACGTTTAAAATTTATTAATGTCGCAAGTAGGTTTACATTAACGCTGCAATGAATTTACTGCCAAAATTCCTTAGTCGCCACACTCCAGTGCCTGTTCAGGTACACAGAGGGAGAATTTAAGCATGGCCAATGCACCTAACCAGCACGTCTGGGAGGAAACCGGAGCGCCCGGAGGAAACCCACGCAGACACGGGGAGAACGTGCAGACTCCCCAGTCAGGAATCAAACCCAGGTCCATGGCGCTGTAAGGCAGCAGTGCGAATCACAGTGCCGCCCCACTGTATTCCCCTTAGTGCTTATAACAGCAGCTAATGGGAACGGCTTTCCATCGCCTGTCTCGCCCTAAACCCTTCATTTATTTGTACATAAATGCGAGCACTTTCTATCAGAAGAACTGTTTTGTTCACACCTTTGTTAAGTCTCCCTTTGCAATCTTCTGCTCTTCACTAAACCTCTGAAGGAATACAGCGACTGAGGCAATTGTTGTTACTTTTACTTTTATTGCCATTTGACTTGCTGTTTCAGGCAAAGTGATTCTCCCAACTTAAGTGTCAATTCTCAGTGAAAGCAGGATGATTCCTTCTCTCAAGCTGAGCAGCACCAAATCACCTTTCATTCTTCCCGTCTGTTGTATCCACTTTACACTGCCTTGTTTATCACTCATCCACCTAGTGCAACTTATTTTTGTACTAAAGTACTGGCTTTTCATTGTCTTCACTCAACTTGCCTGCTTGTGACTATGATGATGCACAATAGTCTACCATCGACTTGAGACTAGATCCCCTTTGAGAAGAGAAAGCTGAGAACAAACGGTGTATCCAATATGCAACACAATCCCATCTGGACTCACATTTCCTCTTTTCAAGACAATGACATTTTCATTAAAAGCCTCACCCCAGCCTTGCTCTCTTACATCGAAGGTGCCTGCACAGATTCATCGAATCCCTGGTGCAGACTGTCATTGTAGGGGAGGCGACGGCCCAGTGGTATAATCACTAATCCAGAAACTCAGCTAATGTTCTGGTGACCTGGGTTTGAATCCCGCCATGGTGGAATCTGAATTCAACTTTGTAAAAATCTGGAATTAAGAATCCATTGATGACCATGAGTCGATTGTCGGAAAAACCCATCTGGTTCTTCAATGTCCTTTAGGGAAGGAAATCTGCTGTCTTTACCCTGGTCTGGCCTACATGTGACTCCAGAGACACAGCAATGTGGTTGATTCTCAACTGCCCTCCAAGGGTAACTAGGTAACGCGACGCCCCGAAAAAATTCATTCTAATCGTATCTGCTTCATATTGTAATATTTGCTTATTTACCTCCAAATGTAATTTCCCATATGGTATGGGGGATTCTGAGAGTTTGAGTTATGATTTCTCTGTTGTTCTTATACAATGGGGAGCTCAGGCCCTTATTTGGAATCACTCCAGTTCTCTGACAGGTTACTTTCTGGATGTGGCAGCGTTGGAAGTTTCAGCTGATTCATTCCCGTGGTAACTTGCACCAATTCCTTCTAACGCCCTGTAATCTGAAGGGAATTCCACCTGCTTTCAGTTCCAATCCAATTTCATCGCACTTATTAGATTACTCATTTTAAATCATTACTTTAGTTGGCGGCACGGTGATTAGCACTGCTGCCTCACAGCACCAGGAACCCAGGTTCGATTCCGGCCTCAGGTGATTGTCCGTGTGATGCTCACAAGCTCTCCCCATGCCTGCGCGGGTTTTCCATCCGGGTGCTCCGGTTTCCTCCCACACTCCAGAGATGTACAGGTTCGGTGGATTGGCCGTGCTAAATTGTCGGGGGATTAGTGGGGTAAATACCTGGGGATAGGGCTTGTGTGGGATTGTTACCGGTGTAGGCTCACTGAAGGCATATCATAACCAGAGTTTTACCGGCCCACCTGTCACAGGAATCAGAGCGGGCAAGGGGTGGACTATGGGAAGGTCCATTGACCTCAGTTCCGTGACAAGCGAGGCTATAAAGTCCCACCCTATGATTCTATGACTATTTTTGATAAGACCTACATGACATTCCAATTTGTGGTTATTAAGTCATATCAGGCATGGTGGTGTAGTGGTTTCAATGCTGGCTTGGAAAGACCATGGTTCAGATTGTCATTGACAAAGAAGATTGTCATCAACTTCCGGAAGAGTAAAAGAGAACACGCCCCTGTCTACATCAAAGGGACGAAGTAGAAAGGATCGCGAGCTTCAAATTTTTAGGTGTCCCAATCACCAACAATCTGTCCTGGTTCCCCCCGTGTTGACACTATGGTTAAGAAAGCCCACCAACGCCTCTACTTTCTCAGAAGACTAAGGAAATTTGACATGTCAGCCACAACTTTTACAGATGCACCATAGAAAGCATTCTCTCTGGTTGTACCACAGCTGGGTGTGGGCTCCTGCTCTGCCCAAGACCGCAAGGAACTACAAAAGGTTGTGAATGTAGCCCAATCCATCACGCAAACCAGCCTCCCATCCATTGACTCTGTCTAGACTTCCCGCTGCCTCGGGAAAGCAGCCAGCGTAATTAAGGACCCCCACGCACCCCGGACATTCTCTCTTCCAACTTCTTCCTTCAGGAAGAAGACACAAAACCCTGAGGTCACCTATCAACCGACTCAAGACCAGCCTCTTCCCTGCTGCTGTCAGACTTTTGAATGGACCTACCTCGCATTAAGCTGATCTTTCTCTGCACCCTAGCTATGACTGTAACACTACATTCTGCACTCTCTCGTCTCGTTCTCTATGAACGGTATGCTTTGTCTGTATAGCGCACAAGAAGCAATGCTTTTCACTGTGTGTTAATACATGTGAGAATGATAAATCAAATCAAATCAAAAGATGCCACTGTGGCAAATTGTTTAATTGAAGCCAATGTATGTGGGGATCATACTGAGAGGGCAAAGACCAAATCCACTGTTGGATTGTACAATCAATTGCACAACTGATTAATGTTTTTCAGAGAAGGCTTATCAAACCAAGGCAAGAACAGGGGTCGACGCAGGTTGACCAGGTAATACACAGATCACTCAGAACTACACTTAGACTGTGTTATAACCTGACATGAGAGTAATAAACACTTGCATCAGAAAAGAAAACATTCCACTCTCTTAATACTGGCTGTTAATTAGCAGAAAATCCATTTCAGAATATGAAAAAAATAAAGAGATGTAATTACTGAGGTGGAATAGTTCACAGTAACCACGTTCAAAAGTACAGATCTTTATGTTTCCCAACACAAGGACTGGTTGCTTTATTATGCAAGATGCAATGTACTCTCTGCTTTGCTTAACTGCACCCTGCCATTTAAGACCCACATCTAATGATTGTAAATGAAAAGATCTGGCAGTGAATTCGGGATCTCATTGCTGTTGCTGGGCAAGATTTGTCTCAGAGTGACAAGAGTTTGAAAATGCCCTATTTTCATAGGATCGTAGAATCTCAGAACTCCCACAGTGCAGTAGGAGGCCATTCGACCCATCGAGTCTGCTTCGACCACAATCTCACCCAGACCCTATCCCCATATCCCCATGTATTTGCCCTAGCCAGCCCACTAAGGGGCAATCCATCTAACCCCCACATCCTGGTTATGTGGACTGGCCACGCTAAATTGACATAACAGGGTTTTCTCCCCTCTGCCTTTATCAGAGTCAGAAGAGGCAAACTGAAAATGGCTAGCATTCAGATGGTGCAGTTGTTCATTGATAGACTCCCTCCTTGCTTAATCGTGACCTGTTGTTGCTGTTTTATCAGCTGTAAGGAGGCACAGGCATGAGATGAGTGACACCATCAAGCGTGATGGACATCCTAACAGCTAGGTTCTCATTATCAGATCAACAAATATTCATAATAGATATTTCTGTTGTAATTTTCACAGAGTGAGAGGTTGTGCTTTTGAGAAGGCATGCTGTAATTTGGAAGTAATGCTGCAATGCATGTTATGTATTAGTCAGGTTGCTTTATATCTTGGACACATAATTTATCCCAGAACAATGCAGAATTTATTCTAGCTCTAAGTCCAAACAATGTGTTCACTTTAACACATCTCAGAACTTATAGGATTTGGATAAACACATGCTCTATACCCAGAGTGGTACAGTGGTTAGCACTACTCCCTCACAGTGACAAGGACCTGGGTTCAAGTCATTGTCTGTGCGGAGTCTGCACATTCTCCCTGTGTCTCAGTGGGTTTTCTCCAGGTGTTTTGGTTTCCAACCACAGTCTGAAAGATGTGATAGTTAGGTGTATTGGCATGTTAAATTCTCCCTCACTGTAACCGAATAGGTACTGGAGTGTGGCAGCTCAGGGATTTTCACAGTAACCTCATTGCATTGTTAATGTAAACCTACTTGTGAGACTAATAATTAACTTTAAACTTAAGACAGAGCTCAGATAAGTATGGAACATTCTCTGTGTGCTGTCAATACTTAACTCTGGATCTTCATCTACAGACTTATATGTTCAAGCAGAGTTACAAGGATCAGTTACCAAACTAATGTAATCAAAAATAGATCAATCAAATCATTGAACACTGTTATGCAAATCTCTACTGAAGTCTCTAAAAATCTACGAATTTCACAGAAACAATTTAATTGAATCCTGGTAAATAAATGTTTTCATTATAGAAGAGATTTGATAGAACATAAGAACATAAGAAATAGGAGCAGGAGTAGGCCATCTGGCCCTTCGAGCCTGCCCCGCCATTCAATAAGATCATGGCTGATCTGTCGTGGCTCAGTTCCACATTCTGGCCCTCTCCCCATAACCCTTAATCCCCTCTCTTATCAAAAACCCATCAACCCGCTTCTTGAAAATACTTAGCGAGGCAGCTTCCACCACTTCAACGGGTAGAGAATTCCAGAGATTCACCACCCTTTGAGTGAAAAAGTTCCTCCTCAACTCCATTCTAAAACACCCCCCCTTTATCTTGAGGCTGTGTCCCCTAGTCCTACTGTCTTTTTTGAGCGGGAAGAGTCTCTTCACCTCTATCCTATCCATCCCATTCATCATCTTATACGTCTCAATGAGATCTCCCCTCATTCTTCTAAACTCTAACGAGTACAAGCCTAGTTCATTCTGCCTCTCCTCATAGCTCAACCCCCTCAACTCCGGTATCAGCCTAGTAAACCTCCTCTGCACTCCCTCCAAGGCCAAAATATCTTTGCGCAGGTGCGGCGCCCAAAACTGCACACAGTACTCCAGCTGCGGCCTCATCAATGCCCTATATAGCTGCAGCAAGACCTCCCTACTTTTATATTCAATCCCCTTCGCTATGAAGGCCAGCATCCCATTCGCCTTCCTGACCACCTGCTGCACCTGCAAGCTGGGTTTTTGCGACTCATGCACAAGGACCCCGAGGTCCCTCTGCACCGTCGCCTGCTGCAGTTTTTCGTCCCGTAAGTAATAGTCCTTCCTACCATTCTTCCTTTCAAAGTGGACCACCTCACACTTGCCAACATTAAATTCCATTTGCCATTTCCTGGCCCATTCGCCCAGCCTATCTAGATCCTTCTGCAGACTCTCCACACCCTCCGCACAATTTGCCGTTCCCCCAATCTTGGTGTCATCCACAAATTTCAACACCCTACACTCGGTTCCCTCCTCCAGATCATCTATATAAATGGTAAAAAGCTGAGGCCCCAGCACCGACCCCTGGGGCACTCCACTAGTCACCATCCGCCAATCCGAATAGCACCCGTTGACCCCCACTCTCTGCCTCCTATTTGACAACCAATCCTCTATCCACGCTAACACCCTACCCCCAACTCCAAGTCCCCTGACCTTCTGCAGTAACCTCTTATGAGGTACTTTGTCAAATGCCTTCTGAAAATCCAGAAAGACCACATCCACCGGCTCTCCTCTATCCACCGCCCTAGACACATCCTCATAGAACTCCAGTAAATTTGTCAGACACGACTTCCCCTTATTGAAACCGTGCTGCGTCTGCTCTATCAAGCAATTCCCTTCAAGATGCCTCGCAATTTCCTCTTTAATGACGGATTCTAACATTTTACCTACCACAGACGTTAAACTAACCGGTCTATAATTCCCTGCCTTTTGCCTGACACCCTTCTTAAACAATGGCGTAACATTAGCCATTTTCCAATCTTCCAGCACTTCCCCGGAATCCAGCGACGTCTGGAAAATAACCACCAATGCATCCACTATAACCTCCGCCATTTCTTTCAGAACCCTCGGATGCATTCCATCCGGTCCTGGGGACTTGTCCACAATCAGCCCCTCCAGTCTGTCGAGCACCGCCTCTCTAGTAACAGTAATGTCATTAAGACCCTCCATTCCTACCACCTTTCCATCGCTAACACCTGGCAAATTATTCACGTCCTCCTCCGTGAAGACGGAAACAAAAAAGTTATTCAATACCTGAGCCATATCCCCGTCCCCTACCACTAGGTCCCCTTTCTCATCCTCTAAAGGACCAACGTTCACCCTAGCCAGCCTCTTCCTTTTTATATATTTATAAAAATTCTTGCTATCCTTTTTTATATTAAGCGCTAGCCCAGCTTCATAGTTTCTCCTACCCTCCTTTATCAACTTCTTTGTCAATCTTTGTTGACATTTAAACCTCTCCCAATCCTCTTCTCGCCCACTCCTCTTCGCCATTCTAAATGCCTCTGCTTTTAATTTAACACTTTCCTTCACCTCTTTCGTTATCCACGGCTTATTACCTCGAAGAGCGAAGTAGTCAAAATTATGAATATGTTCAGAGAGTAAATAGAATCCTATAGAATCCTATAGAATCCTATTGAGGGTAAGTAGAATCCAGTGCTAACCACTGGATCATGAATAGGTCACTGAGACAATGGGATGGCGGCGCAGGCTCGTTGGGCCGAAGGGCCTGTTTCCTGTGCTGTGTTGTTCTTTGTTCTCACTATGCTGCCATGCTACTCTGGGTATAGAGCTATGTGTATGTCCAAATCCTATAACTTCTGACGTTTGTTAAAATAAAGTAAATACATTGCTTGGACTTAGAGGAAGAGCAATTGTGCCATAAGGAGAAACACTAAGCAAGAAACAACACTTTTCATTGTATATAAATACATGTGACAATAATAAACCAAATCAAAGAATCCATAGAATCCCTATAGTGTAGAAGTCAGCCATTCGGCCTATCGAGCAGGCACCAACCACAATCCCACCCAAGGTCCTATTCCCGTAACTCCTCATATTTAACCTGCTGGCCCCCTGACACTAGGGTCATTTTAGCATGGCCAATCATATGGTTGGTGCATGGGAGGAAACCGGAGAAATCCCAGGCGGACACGGGGAGGACGTGCGGACTCCGAACAGACAAAGATGCAAGGTCGGAATTGAACCGGGTCCCTGGGGCTGTGAGGGAGCAGTGCTAACCACTAGTTACTAGTTAATGACATTAAATTTAATGTCATTAAGGCACTGACTGGATATTGAGGTGGCGGCGTAGGCTTGTAGGGCCGAAGGGCCTGTTTCCTGTGCTGTGTTGTTCTTTGTTCTTTGTTATTTTCTGTGGTTGCGGGGGGGGGGAGGGTGTTGAGTGGAACTGGGGAGGTGTGGGTGGAGCTGGCAGTGGTTTGGGTGGAGCTAGGGATTGGTGGTGGTGGGGGGGGGGGCTATCAAAGGATTCCAATGTATGACAACTGGCAGAAGAACCAGGGGCGACATGAGGAAGCATTATTTTACACGGCGGGTTGTAATCTATTGCCTGAAAGAGCAGTAGAAGCATGTTCAAAGCATATCGGCGCGAGCGGAGAACGAGATAAATACTTGAGGGGACATAACTTACAGGGATTTGATGAAAGGAGAATGCAATGCAATTAAGATCTTATTAGGAGCAGTGAGGCCATATGAAAGTGAAAAGAATTTATATTACGCGCCCATCAATCTTCCACATAAATTCTGTCAGTCGGCGTTGTAAGGAAACTGGAGATAATGATGAAGATTAAACTAATGATGACGGAAGAGTCTAGCGGTGAAAACTGGCAAATTGTTCTAAATGCTTACAGCAATTACCTTTTGCTTAATTTATACTTCCTCCAGCGACGAATATGAAACAAAAAAACAATGATAGCGCTGGCCAATATTTGGACAGGTTTCGGTGGTGACGTTCCCCGCAGAAGGTCTGATTTAAATGTACGCAGGAGCAAAGAATGTTTCGGAAACGACACGTTCGGCAGGGAAGGGGAGACGAAAACTCGTCTGTTTGCTTGAGCTTTGTGCATTTCGTGACATTTACGATGAAGATCCTTACCCTGCAGCGAGGAGCTCAAAGAAAGAAACCAACAGCTGCTTTTCCATACCACACACCGCGCGATCATCATGAAGTTACGCAGGACAGACGCAGATAACTTAGTTCTGCCCCTGCAGACTCTTTGGGAGAGCTGTCTTCAATGGAAGAGAGGGAGGGGCAGTAATTTTTTATTGATGTAATGGCTGGAATTCACAGAATCCTTGAAGTGCAGAAGGAGGCCATTTGGCCCATCGAGGCCACACCTCCAACAATCCTCTACCCAGGCCCCTATCTCTGCAACCATAAGATGTAGGATCAAAATTAGACCACTCGGCCCATCGAGTCTACTCTGCCATTCAACATGGTTGCTATTTTTCTCATCCCCATTCTCCTGCTTTTCCCCATAACCTCTGATCCCCTTATTGATCAAGAATCTATCTATCTCTGTCTTAAAGACACTCAATGACCGTATTTACCCTACTCATCCTCTTGAAAGTAAGGGGTAATTTAGCCTGACCAATCCGCTTAGCGGGGCGGTCTGATGGCACACTGGTTAGCATTGCTGTCTCACAGCGCCAGGGAGCCGGGTTCAATTCCGGCCTCAGTGACTGTCTGCATGGAGTTTGCACGTTCTCCCCGTGTCTGTGTGTGTGGGTTTCCTCCGGGTGCTCCGATTTCCTCTCACAGTCCAAAGATGTGTAGTTTAGGTTGATTAGCCATGTGAAGTTGCCCGTTAGTGTCAGGAGGGTTTGTAGGGTTGATAAGTTGGGTGACAAGGAAAGAGCCTGGGCGGAATTGCGGTCGGTGCTGACTCGATGGGCCAATGGCCTCCTTCTGCACTCTAGGGTTCTACGGTTCTTTGATTCTAACCTTTGGAAACTGGGGCACCCGGAAGAAACCCACGCAGACACGGGGAGAGCGTGAGGACTCCACACAGACAGTGACCCGAGACTGGAATTGAACCTGGGTCACTGGTGTTGTGGGGCAGCAATGCTAACCACTGTGCCACCGTGCTGCCCTCGCCATTCAAGCTGATGGGATTCTCTGGTCCCACCACTGGTAACTTCAATGGAAATTCCTATTGACAGTAACGAGTCCCACTGCCTTGTCTCCCACTACCAGGAAAAGACAGGAGGGGAGGCCAGAGAATCTCACCCATGAGCTTCCATAGCCTAGCATGGTCTCTGAACTCACAAACATTGCAAATATAGAACATAGAACACTACAGCGCAGTACAGGCCCTTCGGCCCTCGATAGCCTTGATAATTTCATCTTTATTATTTATCTGGGCTGACAAGAGGCAAATAACATTCGGCATGGTGGTACAGTAGTTCACACTGCTACTTCACAGTGCCAGCGACCCAGGTTCGATTCCAGCCTTGGGGAACTGTCTGGGTGAAGTTTGCACATTCTCCCCATGTCTGCGTGGTCCAGTTTCCTCCCACAGTCCAAAGATATGCGGGTTTGGTGGATTGGCCATGATAAATTGTCTCTTAGTATCCCAAAATGTGTAGGTTCGGCGTGGTGGTGAGGTAAATGTGTAGGGGTATGGGAATAGGGAAGGGGTGGGCCTGACTAAGATGCTCTGTCAGAGAGAGCCCGTGCAGACTCAATGGGCCAAATGGCCTCCCTCTGCACTGTAGGGATTCTATAATACAAGGGCCAGGTAATGGCCAACTCCAACAAGAAAGTAACATTCTATGATAATAACATTGCCAATTTCTCTACCGTCAACTTCCTGGGTGTTACAATTGACCAAAAACGCAATGGAACCATAAGAAATAGGAGCAGGAGTAGGCCATCTAGCCCTTCGAGCCTGCCCCGCCATTCAATAAGATCATGGCTGATCTGTCGTGGCTCAGTTCCACCTTCCCGCCCTCTCTCCATAACCCTTAATCCCCTCTCTTATCAAGAACCCATCAACCCGCTTAAATATATTTAGCGAGGCAGCCTCCATCACTTCAATGGGCAGAGAATTCCAGAGATTCACCATCCTTTGAGTGAAGAAGTTCCTCCTCAACTCCGTTCTAAACCGCCTCCCCTTTATCTTGAGGCTGTGCCCTCTAGTCCTACTGTCTTTTTTGAGCGGGAAGAATCTCTCCACTTCTATCCTATCCATCCCATTCATCATCTTATACGTCTCAATGAGATCTCCCCTCATTCTTCTAAACTCCAACGAGTACAAGCCTAGTTTATTCAGCCTCTCCTCATAGCTCAATCCCCTCAACTCCGGTATCAGCCTAGTAAACCTCCTCTGCACTCAAATGAGGAATGAGAATGTGGATGCTAGAAATAGTTAGTAGGAAAGGCGGAGAAGGGAATACGGTTAACAATTCAGAGCAGCCATTTAAGGGGCATTATCGGGTCAGGAGTTAGATATTCTGAGAGATGGGTCTTATCTCATGACTCCCTAAAGCCTCTCCAAGGTTCACGTTATTCTCCAATTGCTTGAATGGATACAACTGCTGCTACAGCATCTGGGGAATGGGCAGTACAGGGCTGGATGGGTTGAATGGTCTCCTCTTCACCCTAACAGCACTATGACTTGGTTGTAAACTACTCCACGGGTGTCAGTTCCTTCCACCAGCTTTGTACGAAGGCTGAAATGTGTACCATCGACAGGACGCACTGTACAGAAATTCCCAAGGCATCTTCAACGATATCAGCCAAACCCATGCTCTATCCAAGAGGGCAAGGACAGCAGATGCATAGATACACCAGTAGCTCGGGTTTCTCCTCCAAGTTACGCACATCCTGCTGATTTGCACATATATTTGTGCTGTAATGTTCTATGTTCTATATTACTGGCCCATCATCACCACTGGGTCAAAATCTTGGAAATGCTTTTGTTTAAAGTTTAACTTTATTTATTAGTGTCAGAACTAGGCTGACCTTAACACTGCAATGAAGTTACTGTGGAAATCCCCGAGTCGCCATGCCCCAGCGCCTGTTCGGGTACACTGAGGGAGTATTTAGCATGGTCAACGCACCCTAACCAGCATGTCTTTCGGACTGTGGGAGGAAACCAGAGTAGACATGGGGAGAATGTGCAAACTCCACACAGACAGTGATCCAAGCCGGGAATCAAACCCGGGTCCCTGACTCTGTGCGGCTGCAGCAGTGCCAATCACGGTGCCACTGTGGCACCCCGAGGTGGCAGGAGGCAAATAGACCAGAAGACTATAAGACAGAATTAGGCCACTCAGCCCATCGAGTTTGCTTCACCATTCAATCATGGCTGAAACTTTTCTCATCCCCATTCTCCTGCTTTTTCCCATAACCCCTGATCCCCTTATTAATCAAGAACCTTTCTATCTCTGTCTTAAAGACACTCAATGACCTGGCCTCCACAGCCTTGCGTGGCAAAAACTTCCACAGATTCGCCACTCTCTGGCTGAAGAAATTCCTCCTCATCTCTGTTTTAAAGGATCGTCCCTTTAGCCTGAGATTGTGCCCTCTGGTTCTAGTCTTTCCTACTAGTGGAAACATCCTCTCCATGTCCATCTATCCAGGGCCTCGCAGTATCCTGTAAGTTTCAATAAGATCTTCCCCCTCATCCTTCTAATCTCCAATGATGACAGATCCAGAGTCCTCAACCATTCCTCATAAGACAAGCTCTTCATTCCAGGGATCATTCTTAGGCAACTGTCATTGGCCGATGACAGGACCTTTTGATTCCCAGGCTATCAAGAAGATTTCCCATTAAACGCATCACTTGCCATGAGGAAATCCGCCATCAGCAGGAACGGAAGATCCTGCCTGTCTGAATGGTCGGAAAATTCCGGACTAATTCCGGAATAAATGTTACATTAACACTCCTACAAATGAATGTTATATCAACACATCAGGATAACATCACTCTTTCCAATATTAATTGAAAATATAAAATTATTAAAACATTAAAAGGGAATTATAATACATAGAATACATTGGGTCACTGTCAGTGTGGAGTCTGCACGTTCTCCCCGTGTCTGCGAGGGTTTCCTTCGGTTGCTCCGGTTTCCTCCCACACTCTGAAAGACGTGCCGGTTCGGTGCATTGACCCAAACAGGCGCCGCACTGTGGTGACCAGGGGAATTTCACAGTAACTTCATTGCCATTCATTAATGTAAGCCCTACTCGTGGCTAATAAATTTACTGTTATAGAAACATACATGGTAAATAGAAGCATAGTAAATAGAATTCTCCTCGTGTCTGCGTGGGTTTCCTCCGGGTGCTCCAGTTTCCTTCCACAGTCCAAAGATGTGCGGGCTGGGTTGATTGGCCATGCTAAGAAATTGTCCCTTAATATCCGGGGGTGTGTAGGTTAAGGGGATTAGTGGGCATAATATGTAGGGATACGGGGGTAGGATTGTGTTCGGTGCAGACTCGATGGGCTAAAGGGCCTCTTTCTGCACTGTAGGGTTCTAAGCAGGAGTAGGCCATTCAGCCCTTCAAGCCTGCTCTGCCATTCATTGTGAACATGGTTGATCATCAAATTCAATATCCTGATTCCCCCACTTCCTCCCACATCCTTTGATCCCCTGTGTCCCAAGAGCTACGGAAACTTATTACAACAAAAATATAAAACTCTAGTGCCAAATTTGGACACAAAGTTTGGGATTAAATAGCAAACAAAGGTTTGTGTATAAGCTACCCTAACAAAAGTTCAAGCAACAACATAAGTTCCAATCATGCCACAAGATTGGTGGTGTAGTGAACAGTGAAGAAGGTTATCTAGGATTGCAACAGGATCTTAAACAATTGGGCCAGTGGGTTGACAAATGGCAGATGGAGTTTAATTTAGATAAATGCGAGGTGAAGCATTTTGGTCGATCGAACCAAGACAGAGTTTACTCATTTAATGGTAGGACGTTGGGGAGACTCATTCAATAAAGAGATTTCAGGGTACAGGTTCATAGTGCCTTGAAAGTGAAGGCTCAAGTGGACAGAGTGGTGAAGAAGACATTCGGTATTCTTGGTTTCATTGATCAGATTACTAAATACAGGAGTTGGGACATCTTTTGGAAATTGTACAAGACATTGGCAAGGCCGCACTTGGAATACTGTAAACAGTTCTGGTCACCCTATTATAGAAAGGATATTATTAAACTAGAAAGAGTGCAGAAAAGATTTACTAGGGTGCTACCGGGATTTGATGGTTTGAGTTACAAGGGGACATTGGGTAGACTGGGACTTTTTTCTTTGGAGCATAGGAGGCTTAGGGGTGATGTTATAGAGGTCTATAAAATAATGAGGAGCATAGATCAGCTAGATAGTCAATATCTTTTCCCAAAGGTAGGGGAGTCTAAAACTCTAGGGTGTAGGTTTAAGGTGAGAGGGGAGAGATGCAAAAGGGTCCAGAGGGGCAATTTTTTCACACAGAGGGTGGTGAGTGTCCGGAACGAGCTGCCTGGGTTAGTACTAGAGGCGGGTACAATTTTGTCTTTTAAAAAGCATTTAGACAGTCACATGGGTACGATGGGTGTAGAGTGATATGGGCCAAATGTGGGCAATTGGGACTAGCATGGGGGTTAATAAAAGAGGCGACATGGACAAGTTGGGCCAAAGAGCCTGCTGTAAACCTCTATGATTCCATGAGATCATAAGATACGGGGGCAGAATTAGGCCGTTCGGCCCATTCAATCCTGGCTGATAAGTTTCTCAACCCCATTATCTCATCTTTCACCCATAAACTGTCAGCCCGAGTCTACTCCAGTTCGAAGGGTCAGTCTGCTGTTCTTAATTCTATTATGTTAATGTAACGGCCATTTTGAGTTTTAAAAAAGACAGAACCCATTTTGAGTCCTGTTTTACCAGGGCACGATTTCAATTTCTGTCAAAACTGGTCTGGGCTGAATGTGCACCTTCTTACGAGCAGTCACCCAATTCCAAAGAATACTCCGTCTCACCCATGATGGGTAGCGCCAAATCGAACCTCAGAGAACGCAAGTTCAGGGGATGATCAAGCGAGCCAGAAAGCTGATTTTTCTTATTTCTGGCAAAGACAAATACACAAAATACAATATCTACTCGGTCACACGAAAGGGAGAACTATCAATAATTAATCAGGATGTCAGTTCAGAGTTTAAAAATAGAAATTTGCACTAAAAATAGCCAGAGGAGCTAGTTTATTAATAATTCACAAACGCAGGGTTAAAAAATACCAACGGCTGATACGGGCGGCACGGTAGCACAGTGGGTTAGCACTGCTGCTTCACAGCTCCAGGGTCCTGGGTTCGATTCCCGGCTCGGGTCACTGCCTGTGCGGAGTTTGCACATTCTCCTCGTGTCTGCGTGGGTTTTCTCCGGGTGCTCCGGTTTCCTCCCACGGTCCAAAGATGTGCGGGTTAGGTTCATTGGCTATGCTTAAAATTGCCCCTTAGTGTCCTGGGATGTGTAGGTTAGAGGGATTAGCAGGTAAAATGTGTAGGGATATGGGGATAGGGTCTGGGTGGGATTGTGTTCGGTGCAGACTCGATGGGCCGGAGGGCCTGTTTCTGCACTGTAGGGTTCTATGGATATATTTGTCTCAATCATAAATGGAGACATTTAAAAATGTCCTCCCGCATTAGTGAGTCCCGGTATGATTTTTCGTCATTTCCCCAACGGAATCCGCTGTGTGATATTTGGAAGTGTCTTCACTAGCTCGCGGTGACGGTGAGACTCGTGTGCTCCGGGGATCCTGCCAGCAGTGTGGGTCGGGAAACTCACTGGGGTCTTCTTGCTCCTGGTGAGGGCACCGACGGCAGCAAGCCCGCGGGGTGGTGTCAGATGAAGTGAGGTCTAAGCAACGGCAAGATTGTGTGGACGGTGGTGACTACACTCCGCCATCCCCCACGTTAAACAAAGTCCGTGTCTGTAGCTATTCTGACCACCTGGTCAAACTAGTCAAATCTCTCTATACGAGCTCCATCACTGAATATTGACATCAACCGATCCCACAGTGCCAGGAACTCCCACCATTTTTCACTGAGGAAGAGCCTTGCATGAGCACAACGTCATGATGTGGGTATGCGGGCGTTGGACTGGCGTAAACACAGTAAAAAGTCTAACAACACCAGGTTTTAGTCCAACCGATTTATTTGATAATATTCTCACAAGCTTTCGAGGTTACCCTCTGAGGGGGATTGAATATAAAAGTAGGGAGGTCTTGCTGCAGCTGTATAGGGCATTGGTGAGGCCGCAGCTGGAGTACTGTGTGCAGTTTTGGACGCCGCACCTGCGCAAGGATATTTTGGCCCTGGAGGGAGTGCAGAGGAGGTTTACTAGGCTGATACCGGAGTTGAGGGGGTTGAGCTATGAGGAGAGGCTGAATAAACTAGGCTTGTACTCGTTAGAGTTTAGAAGAATGAGGGGAGATCTCATTAAGGCGTATAAGATGATGAATGGGATGGATAGGATAGAGGTGGAGAGACTCTTCCCGCTCAAAAAAGACAGTAGGACTCGGGGGCACAGCCTCAAGGTAAAGGGGAGGCGGTTTAGAACAGAGTTGAGGAGGAACTTCTTCACTCAAAGGGTGGTGAATCTCTGGAATTCTCTGCCCGTTGAAGTGGTGGAGGCTGCCTCGCTAAATATTTTTAAGACGCGGGTTGATGGGTTTTTGATAAGAGAAGGGATTAAGGGTTATGGGGAGAGGGCGGGAAGGTGGAGCTGAGCCAAGACAGATCAGCCATGATCTTATTGAATGTCGGGGCAGGCTCGAAGGGCTAGATGGCCTACTCCTGCTCCTATTTCTTATGTTCTTATGTTCACCTGACGAAGAGGGTAACCTCGAAAGCTTGTGAGAATATTATCAAATAAATCGGTTGGACTAAAACCTGGTGTTGTTAGACTTTTTACTGTGAGCACAACGTGCCACAGATATGTAGCATTGCCTTGCTTCGTTCTTCCCAGAATCAAGTCACAGTGGCAGAGTCCCTCCTGTTACAGTGTTGTGGTCCCTCCTGTTGCACTGCTGCCTCACAGCGCCAGGGACCCGGGTTCGAATCCGGCTTGGGGCACTGTGTGTGCGGAGTTTGCACGTTCTCCCCGTGTCTGCGTGGGTTTCCTCCGGCTGCTCCGGTTTCCTCCCACTCTCCAAAGGTGTGCTGGTCAGGTTGATTGGCCAGGCTAAATTGCCCCTTAGTGTCAGCAGGATTTAGCAGGGTAAACATTGTTCTCCGGAGCACTGAACCTGGTGGCTGTGGCTGTGGTGAGTGACTGATTTGAATTAAAAACCGTTATTTTCCTGTACTTCCGGTTCTCGGGGCTTGTTAGAGTGTAGTTTACTTCCGTACCGGAAGTTAGGCCAGGGGATTGTCGTTAAGGGGGAGCGGGGGGTATAAAAAAGGGGTAGCAGCATAGAGCGGGCAGCGGAGTGAGTGGGGAACAGAGTGAGAAGGGCTTTGGCTCGCTGGGCTTAGGAGAGAGCAGGATTAGAGAAGGTGAGTGGCAGATTTCTACCTTTGGGAGCTTACAAGAAGTTGGGATATGGCAGGGAATATAGGTAGGAACATAAGTTGTATCAGGTGCCACATGTGGGAGTTCATGGTGGTGTCACGTGTCCCCAAGGTCCACATCTGCAGTAAATGTTTGGAACTGCAGCGCTTGAGGGCCCGGGTCAGGCAACTCGAAGGGCGGCTGGAGGACGCTTTTTTAGTAAGGGAGAACGAGGCGATAATGGCTGGGAACCATGAGAAGGAGGAGGTCTCAAGGGCTGAAGGGAAGGGCGGATGGACGACTGTGAGGAGGGGAAAGAGGAAGAAGAAGAGCAGTCAGGGTCCCCCAGCCTCCCCAGAGGCCTCCCAGGGTTCGTCGACAGGGGGACTGAAAGATAGGCAGGAGGGGGAGACTAACTTACAGGGACAGAAGAGGGCTGGTAAGGTGATAGTGGTAGGGGACGGGAGGGTCAGAGGTATCGATAGGAGGTTCTGTGGACAGAGGCGTGATTCCAGGATGGTGGTCTGCTTCCCTGGAGCAGGGGTAAAGGATGTGTCGGACAGGGTAGAGGGAATTTTGAAAGGGGAGGGGGCACAGGCTGAGGTCATAGTACATGTAGGGGAGGGGGACATAGGAAGGAGGAGTAGGGTAGAGGTACGTAGGCAATTTAAGGAGTTGGGGGTCAAACTAAAGAGTAGGACCTCCAGGGTGGCAATCTCTGGGTTGCTGCCCGGTACCAGCAGGGCGAAGAATGAAGAGATCATGCAGCTGAATGCATGGTTGAGGGATTGGTGTAGGGTAGAGGGCTTTACTTTTGTGGATCACTGGGAGGTGTTTAAGAGAGAAGGGCAATTGTACAGGAAGGGTGAGGAGAATTTGAATGGGAGGGGAACTAATGTCTTAGCGGGGAGGTTAGCTGGGGTGTTTACGAAGGGTTTAAACTAATATGGAGGGGGGGTGGGGAGGTGGCTGGGAGAGAGTCGAGTGAAAGGAAAAGTATCAGGGAGAAGGTGGTTCTGAGGGACACTTGTGGGTTGAACTGTGTCTGTTTCAATGCTAGGAGTGTGGCAGGGAAAACGGATGAGCTTGGGGCCTTGATGTTTGTGAGGCAGTTAGATGTGGTGGCTGTAACGGAGACGTGGTTACGGGAGGGGCAGGACTGGCAGCTGAATGTTCCTGGGTACAAGTGTTTTAGGTGTGACAGAGGAGGGATGAAGAGAGGAGGAGGGGTGGCACTGTTAGTCAAGGAAAGCATCACAGTAGTGCAGAGGGAGGACGATAGGGAAGAGATAGGGATTGAGTCAGTGTGGGTGGAGTTGAGGAGTAAAAAGGGAGAGATCACATTGCTAGGGGTGTACTATAGGCCACCCAACAGCCCAAAGTCAGTGGAGGAAGGCATTTGCAGGGGCATTTTGGACAGGTGCAGGAAGAACAGAGTGGTTGTAGTGGGTGATTTTAATTTTCCTGGAGTGAATTGGAGGGGGCCTAGAGCTGGGGGTATGGAGGGAGAGGAGTTTGTGAACTGTGTTATGGAAGGGTCGCTAGAGCAGTATGTAACTAGCCCGACTAGGGGAGGGGCTATATTGGATCTAGTGTTGGGAAACGAACCTGGGCAGGTGGGTGAGGTAGAGGTAGGCGAACATGTGGCGAACAGTGATCACAAGTCCGTCTACTTTAGGATAAAAATGGAAAGGGACGAGTGCCGTCCGAGTGGGAGTGTGCTGAATTGGGGAAAGGCGAGCTATGGCAGGATTAGGAGGGAGCTGCAGCAAACTGATTGGGAGGGACTGTTAGCTGGCAAGTCCACGGTTGGCAAGTGGGAGGCATTTAGGGACAAAATGAAATGGTTGCAGGGGAGGTATGTTCCGGTTAAGCGAAAGGATGGGAAAGGAAGGATTAGACAGCCGTGGATTACGGAGGATATTGAAGACTTGGTCAGGAAGAAGAGGGAGGCGTATGTTAGGTCAAAACAAATGGGTACGGAGAGTGCGCTGGAAGAATACAGCGAGAGTAGGAGGGAGCTAAAAAGGGGAATTAGAAGGGCAAAGAGAGGGCATGAGATGGCTTTGGCTGGTAGGATTAAGGAAAATCCAAAGGCATTTTATTCCTATATCAGAGGCAAGAGAGTAGTTAGAGGGAAAATTGGTCCTCTTAGGGACAAGAGTGGTGAGTTGTGTATTGAGTCGGAGGGGATGGGGGAGCTCCTGAATGAATACTTTGCGTCGGTATTCACAAAGGAGAGGGGTTCGGAATCGTGTGGTCTCTTGGAGGGAGTGGAGGTTTATTTGCAGGATATAGTTATTACGAGAGAGGAAGTGCTAGGGCTTTTAGGTAGCGTAAAGACGGATAAAGCTCCGGGGCCTGATGGTATTTATCCCAGGCTGCTTAGGGAGGCGAAACATGAAATTGCTGGGCCTCTGGCGCAAATCTTTGTCTCTTCTTTGGACACAGGTGAGGTCCCAGAAGACTGGAGGGTAGCAAATGTGGTCCCGTTGTTCAAAAAAGGCAGTAGGGATAACCCTGGGAATTATAGACCGGTGAGTTTGACGTCGGTGGTAGGGAAGTTAATGGAAAAAATACTTAGGGGTAGGATGTATGAGCATTTGGAGCGTTGCGATCTGATTAGGGATACGCAACATGGCTTTGTTAGAGGGAGGTCTTGCCTTACGAATCTGGTGGAATTCTTTGAGGAGGTGACAAAAACGGTTGACGATGGGAGAACCGTTGATGTCATCTATATGGATTTCAGTAAGGCGTTTGACAAAGTCCCTCACGGTAGGCTGGTAGAAAAGGTTAAGGCGCATGGGATACGAGGCAAGGTAGCTAGGTGGATTGAGAACTGGCTGGGAAATAGGAGACAGAGGGTAGTTGTGGAAGGGACCTTGTCGGGCTGGAGGTCAGTGACCAGTGGTGTGCCGCAGGGCTCAGTACTGGGACCTCTCCTCTTTGTAGTCTACATAAATGACTTGGAAGAGGGCGTAGGTGGTGTGATTAGCAAGTTTGCTGATGACACCAAGATGGCAGGGTTGGCGGGTACGGAACTGGATTGTCAGGTGATACAACAGGATATAGATAGGTTGGTGCAGTGGGCAGATAGGTGGCAGATGGCATTTAATCCTGACAAATGCGAGGTGATGCATTTTGGACGGAATAATGCAGAGAGGAGCTATGAGATTAAAGGGAGGCCGATTAGGAGTATTGACATACAGAGGGACCTGGGAGTGCAGGTTCACAAATCCATGAAGGTTGCATCACAAGTGGAGAAGGTCGTTAGGAAGGCTTATGGGATGTTGGCCTTTATAGGAAGGGGCATAGAGTATAAAAGCTGCTGTCTAATGCTTCAGTTGTACAGAACGTTGGTTAGACCGCATTTGGAGTACTGCGTCCAGTTCTGGTCACCTTACTACCGGAAGGACGTGGAGTCTCTGGAAAGGGTGCAGAGGAGGTTTACCAGGATGTTGCCTGGCATGGGGGGACTGGGTTACGAGGAGAGGTTGAAGAAACTGGGACTATTCTCCTTGGAAAGGCGGAGATTGAGAGGGGACATGATAGAAGTATATAAGATAATGAAGGGAATGGATAGAGTTAATAGTGAGAGACTGCTCCCTAGACTGGATACAAACACGAGAGGTCATCATTTAAGGGTGAGGGGGGAGAGGTATAATTTGGAGGTGAGAGGAAGGTTCTTTACGCAGAGAGTTGTAGGGGTCTGGAACGCGCTACCGAGTAGGGTGGTGGAGGCAGGAACATTGGACTCTTTTAAGATGCAGTTAGATAGGCACATGAGTGAAACGAGAATGGAGGGATATGGTAGGGGATATTAAATAGGGTTAAACCTCGGGAGACACCGGAAAGGCAGGCTGTAAGATTAATATTTTGACTTTATTCCACAGGTGGAGGTCCACCTCGTGTCAAACGAGGGGCATTCACACGGCGGGTCGTGCCTGGGCTGCTCTTGGAAGTTCCAGGAGTGGCCTAGAACTTCGTGTCGGTGTGTGTGCTTGATCCTGGACCGGTAGATGGGCGCCGCAACAGCTCAGTGACTACCACTGCTGGCTGTGCAGGCACATGGATTTGGGCCTGTGTCTGTGGGAGTTTGCTCATTCTCCCTGTGGTTGCGTGGGTTTCCTCCGGGCGCTCCGGTTTCCTCCCACACCCCAAAAATGTGCTCTCAGGCTAATCGGTTTTTACCAAATCGACACTATTTCTTCCCTGAATCTGACTGAGTAGGGTTCCATTCGTAGCCATGCAGGGTAGAATAGGTGTAGGGTGATGTGGCGGCGCGGGCTCGTTGGGCCGAAGGGCCTGTTTCCCGTGCTGGATTGTTCTTTGTTCTTTGTTCTTTGTAAACGCATGGGGTTAAAAATAAAGTTTATTTACGAGTCACAATTCGGCTTAAATTTACACCATAATGAAGTTACTGTGAAAATCCCCTAGTCGCCACACTCCAGCACCTGTTCGGGGTACACTGAGGGAGAATTTAGCACGGCCAATGCGCCCTAACCAATGTCTTTGGAGAGAGGGAGGAAACCAGAGCACTCGGAGGAAACCCACACAGACTGGATAGAGCCTGATAAGGGGTTAGGGCCAGGGTGGGATTGTTGTCGGTGCAGGCTCGATGGGCCAAATGGCCTCCTTCTGCACCGTAGGGATTCTACGATGACCTGAGTTCAGCTGTTTGCCTTTGTGGTTTACAAAGCCTCCAGCTCCATGTTTGTTGCTGCCGGGTACTTGCTACTTACGGTTCTCCCCATACTCTGACTTGATTTTGATTGTCATTCGTAGTCAGTGAAAACTACAGGACATGATGATCTTTCCAAAGTTGTTTTCTTCGGATGGTTCAATGGTTTTGCAGTCCCTCCGTCGGCTGTGACTGTTGTTTGGCTTCCCCGTCACCATAGCTGGAAAGAAGGCGGCTAAGAGGGGATCTCATTGAAACATATAAGATGATTAGAGGTTTAGACAGAGTAGATAGTGATAGCCTTTTTCCTAGGATGGAGAAAGCTAGCACGAGGGGGCACGATTTTAAATTAAGGGGGGGTAGTTATAGGACTGATGTCAGGGGTAGGTTCTTTACCCAGAGGGTGGTGAGGGATTGGAATGCCCTGCCAGCTGCAGTTGTAAATGCACTTAGTTTGGGGGCGTTTAAGAGATCTGTGGATAGGTTTATGGATGAAAAGGGATTGGTTTAGGCTAGTGGGTCATTGTTTTGTAACTGGTCGGCGCAACATCGTGGGCCGAAGGGCCTGTTCTGCGCTGTAATGTTCTATGTTCTATAGAATCCCCACAGTGCAGAAAGAGGCCATTCGGCCCGTCAAGTTTGCACCGACAACAATCCCACCCAGGCCTTACCACCCCCCCTCCGTATCCTACATATTTGACCCGCTAATCCCTCTAACCTACGCATCCCGGGACACTAGGGGGCAATTTAGCACGGCCAATCAACCTGACCATAGAACGCTGATCTCTGGAGTGGAATCATTGGGAAAAAGCAGGTGGGAAAAGCCAATGCAAATCGCAACCTTCAGCTGGCAAAATATGCCCAGCGTGGCCTCGTTATAACAAATGCCCTTATTCACCAGGAGGGCAAATCGGGGGCATCCCAAATCAAAGCACCGGCACCTACTGGATTGGTCAGGACCTGAGTAGTGCTTGGATCACGCAATCCATGTAATGGTCTGATGTTTGCTGTGTAGATCATCTACTTGCTCGATCAGTGATGAGATGAATGGTGACTCGGCACGGGGACATTGCAAAGCCCGAAAGTCCAAGGGGAAGAAGATGAGTGCGTTGGCCCAAAAGCAACCTTATTATCGGTGGCCAAAACATCACCCCTGCCAGGTCCTGTTTCTTCAACTCTCAAATGAGAGGGCACGGAACATGTCTCAAAGGCACTTGGAAGCTTTTCTTGAAGCAAAACAAACATTGACATTCATGGCCGGCTGGCCATTGGTTGCATCACACTTTGAGTTAAGGTCTTAACGATGAGGTAGTGTGGAGGCAGAGGAGGAAAGAAAAGGAAGCGAGTTCCTACACCCCCGACCCCACAACTTCATGGGATCTCTGCTCCCATGCACCCAAATAATCAGCGAGGCAAGAAACAGCTTGTTCAGACACGTGAAGACGCAACTGCAGAAACCCATGATTCTTTGTAATGATATAGAACCATAGGTTTAACCATAGAACCCTACAGTGCAGAAACAGGCCCTTTGGCCCATCGAGTCTGCACCGAACACAATCCCACCCAGACCCTATCCCCATATCCCTACACATTTACCTGCTAATCCCTCTAACCTACACATCCCAGGACACTAAGGGGCAATTTTAGCATAGCCAATGAACCTAACCCGCACATCTTTGGACTGTGGGAGGAAACCGGAGCACCCGGAGAAAACCCACGCAGACACGAGGAGAATGTGCAAACTCCACACAGGCAGTGACCCGAGCCGGGAATCGAACCCAGGACCCTGGAGCTGTGAAGCAGCAGTGCTAACCCACGGTGCTACCGTGCCGCCCTAAAATCCTCAAATTAAGGGAGAAACATAGGGAGAGGTTGGCCAGGCCAGGACTTGATTCCTAGGAGAACGAGGGGTGACCTTACTGAGTTGTATAAATTCATGAGGGGCAGAGATGGGATGGGCACACGTAGGGTGAGGTTTTCCAGACACGCTCCCCCCCAAAATCGGAAAATCCCACCCGAGGTCAGACTTTCGCACGGTCCAACAACACCCAAACACCCCACCAAGCACCCGTCCACTCTGACTCCCACGGTGGGTGGGGCAGGAAAAACGTCCCCCCCTCATGGTATCTTTTTTTCCCCCCAGGAAAGGGGAATTGAAAACAAGAGGGCACAGGTTTACGGCGAGAGGGGAAGAGTTTAAAAAGGACCTGAGGGGCAGCTTCATCACACAGAGGGTGATGCTGGCGTGGAATGAGGTGGCTGAGGAGGTGCCTGAGGAAGGTACGATAGCAACATTTAAAAAGCGTTTGGATGAATTACATGGATGGGAATAGAGGGATATGGGCCAAAGATGGGCAATTGGGACTAGCTGGGATAGCACTGTGGTTGGCATAGACCCGATGGGCCAAAGGGCCTGTTCCCGTGCTGTATCGCTCTATGACTGACAGCCAACGATAACGACAATTTTGAAGCAAGCTAATTAATCCAGAACGTTCCTCCACAACAGTAATCTCCTCTGCCTGATATCATTGCCGTGAATATCCTCATTAACCTTTCCATGGCTTTTCGCAATTACAAAATTAGCCCAACTCAAACAAGGCTGGAGATTAGAAAAGTCTTCCCCGAGCATATAGAGGATATTTGAAATAGATTCCCAACCAAAGCACACTAATTAATGCGCTCCTCCACACAATGAGCTAGATAAATGTGTGAGCAAGCTTGAAGGTTATTTGGGTAAGAGCAAGTAATGATCAACAAATCACCGCGTAGCACAACGGGGAGGGGGGGGGCGATTCTGAGCACGCCCTCGCCCTCCGCGGAGTTGGCGGGGTGCGCTCGAAATCCAGAGAGCGCAACTCACGCCGGCGAGTTTCCAAATTCCGATCGTACTGGCCCCTTGCCGGTGGAGTGGTGTCAGGCAGGCCACAGGGCAGCAGGAAGTTCATTTCGAGACATCAGGATGTCAGAGGAGATGTCAGGAGGGGCGGCACGGTAGCACAGTGGGTTAGCACTGCTGCTTCACAGCTCCAGGGTCCTGGGTTCGATTCCCGACTCGGGTCACTGCCTGTGTGGAGTTTGCACATTCTCCTCGTGTCTGCGTGGGTTTTCTCCGGGTGCTCCGGTTTCCTCCCACAGTCCAAAGATGTGCGGGTTAGGTTCATTGGCTATGCTAAAATTGCCCCTTAGTATCCTGGGATGTGTAGGTTAGAGGGATTAGCAGGTAAATGTGTAGGGATATGGGGATGGGGTCTGGGTGGGATTGTGTTCGGTGCAGATTCGATGGGCCGAAGGGCCTGTTTCTGCACTGTAGGGTTCTATGGTATAGGGTTCTATGGTTCTATGGTCAGGAGTAAGTTTTTCGCTCAGAGGGAGGTGGGTGCGTGGAATCGGCTGCCGTCGGTGGTGGTGGTGGAGGTGGATTCGATAGGGTCTTCAGGATGAGTACATGGGACTTTGTAGGATTGAGGGTTATAGGTAAGCCTAGTAGGTAGATCGGTGCAACTTGTGGGCCGAAGGGCCTGTTTGTGCTGTAGTTTTTTTCTATGTTTCTATTAGCGAGCACTCTCTCTCTCTCTCTCTCTCTCTGGGACTTCCTCCTTCACTCGATATTCGGCATGTGCCAGTGTGAGGTCACACCAGCACCATTTACAACGCCCCCACACAAGCGTGAACCTTCACCTCCAAAGGGGCGTGTGGGGGGGGGGGGGGGGGGGTGGTTCGGAGGTGAGCATTCAGGGAACCAGCACCCTCTTTGGGGGGGGTGTTCACTGCACAGGGGGCACTGGAGAGGAGGCGGGGGTATACAGATAAGCGCAAATTGATGCTGGGGGTGGGGTTGAGGGTGCCACAATCAGGGGGAGAGATCCACAGGGGTCACTTGCAGGTCTTACCTTCCCATCACGTGGGCCGCTCTTTGCTTTAAAGGGGGTTGTGGACGCTGGTCCATTTTCTTCTGTGTCCTCCTTCTTGGGTGTTCCTGTCCATGATGTGGAGATGCCGGCGTTGGACTGGGGTAAACACAGTAAGAAGTCTCACAACACCAGGTTAAAGTCCAACAGGTTTATTTGATAGTAAACCCACAAGCTTTCGGAAACGGTGTTCCTTCGTCAGGTGTGTGGAAAGTTCTGATCAGAGAAAGGCATATAAAGTCACACACAGTTTACAGATTACTGATTAGAATGCAAGTCTTTACAGCTAACCTGCTATTCAAGTCTTCAAGACGCAGACAATGTGAGTGGAGGTAGCATTAGGCATAGGTTAAAGAGATGCGCATTGTCTTCAGACAGGACAGTAATTGAGATGTTGCAAGTTCAGGCAAGTCATGGCGATTACAGATATTTGATAGCCAAGTTCTGCACACATGAGGATGGCCTCAACCAGGATCTTGAGTTTACAGAACATAGAACATTACAGCGCAGTACTGGCCCTTCGGCCCTCGATGTTGCGCCGACCAGTGGAACCAATCTAATGACCCTCTAACCTAAACTATTCCAATGTTATCCATATGCCTATCCACTGACCATTTCAATGCCCTTAAAGTAGGCGAGTCCACAACTGCTGCAAGCAGGGCATTCCATGCCCTTACTACCCTCTGAGTAAAGAATCCACCTCCGACATCTGTCCTATAACTACCACCCCTTAATTTAAAGCTATGTCCCCTCGTGTTAGCCATCACCATCTGAGGAAAAAGGCTCTCACTGTCCACCCTATCTAACCCTCTGATCATCTTGTATGCCTCTTCTCTCTAATGAAAATAACCTCAAGTCCCTCAGCCTTTCCTCATAGACCTTCCCACCATACCAGGCAACATCCTGGTAAACCTCCTCTGCACCCTGTCCAATGCCTCCACATCTTTCTTTTAATGCAGCGACCAGAACTGTACACAATACTCCAAGTGCGGCCGCACCAGAGTTTTGTACAGTTGCAACATGACCTCACAGCTCTGAGATTCAAACCCTCTACCAATAAAGGCTAACACACCGTACGCCTTCTTAACAACCTGGGTGCCAGGTCACACTATGTCACACTATCTATAACCCCCATATATGATGTGGAGATGCCGGCGTTGGACTGGGGTAAACACAGTAAGAAGTCTCACAACACCAGGTTAAAGCCAACAGGTTTATTTGATAGTAAACACGACAAGCTTTCAGAACACTGTTCCTTCGTCAGGTGAGTGGAGAATTCTGATCGCAAACAGGGAATATAAATGCCCTGTTTTTTTTCCTGACAACGGTTTTATGGTCATCAGTAGATTCTTAACTCCAGATTTTTTTTTATTGAATTCAAATTCCATCATCTGCTGTGGTGGGATTCGAACCCGGATCCCCAGAATATTAGCTGAGTTTCTGGATTAATGCCACTCGGCCATTGCCTCCCCAGGTCAGGAATTATCCTCAAGGTACTCAACTAAACAATGCTTTTCACCTGTTTATGGTAATGACATAATTAATGTAGCACTAAGACACTGTCACATTATAATCCTCTTACCAAAGCAACTGGTAAGATAAATACAATCTACCACAGCTTGGTAGCTTCATCTATAGTCATCATTCTCAGGTTTCCCTTACCTGGGAGATCTTTATCTTTTGTGCATGAGTCGCAAAAACCCAGCTTGCAGGTGCAGCAGGTGGTCAGGAAGGTGAATGGGATGCTGGCCTTCATAGCGAGGGGGATTGAATATAAAAGTAGGGAGGTCTTGCTGCAGCTGTATAGGGCATTGGTGAGGCCGCAGCTGGAGTACTGTGTGCAGTTTTGGGCGCCGCACCTGCGCAAGGATATTTTGGCCCTGGAGGGAGTGCAGAGGAGGTTTACTAGGCTGATACCAGAGTTGAGGGGATTGAGCTATGAGGAGAGGCTGAATAAACTAGGCTTGTACTCGTTAGAGTTTAGAAGAATGAGGGGAGATCTCATTGAGACGTATAAGATGATGAATGGGATGGATAGGATAGAGGTGGAGAGACTCTTCCCGCTCAAAAAAGACAGTAGGACTAGGGGGCACAGCCTCAAGATAAAGGGGAGGCGGTTTAGAACAGAGTTGAGGAGGAACTTCTTCACTCAAAGGGTGGTGAATCTCTGGAATTTTCTGCCCGTTGAAGTGGTGGAGGCTGCCTCGCTAAATATTTTTAAGAAGCGGGTTGATGGGTTTTTGATAAGAGAGGGGATTAAGGGTTATGGGGAGAGGGCGGGAAGGTGGAACTGAGCCACGACAGATCAGCCATGATCTTATTGAATGGCGGGGCAGGCTCGAAGGGCTAGATGGCCTACTCCTGCTCCTATTTCTTATGTTCTTATTTTCTGAATTCCTCTCTGGGTCTATTTGAAATGTTAGGAAGTGATCACGAACGAGTTTGAGCTCACTTTGTCTTAGAGCCTATCCTTTGGACAACTTTGTATCGCATTTACATAGTTCTCTGTGGCACACTTTCACAAATTCTCTCTTCAGATCACTAAGAGCTGTCGGTGGCACAGCCCTCATGTCGATGCACAGGTAGTCAATATTCTGGAATAGTTTCCGTCTTTTTATGATCAGTAGCATTATCATCGATAGAATACCCTGATAAATAAAGAAAGGACAGAGAAAAAGGCAAAATAGATTCTTAGTATACACTCTAAAATATCAATATAAACGTCCTGATTTATCAGTTCCAGTGTAAAGTTAAAGCTGATGGGAGGTCCATCATAAGAACATAAGAAATAGGAGCAGGAGTAGGCCATCTAGCCCTTCGAGCCTACCCCGCCATTCAATAAGATCATGGCTGATCTGAAGTGGATCAGTTCCACCTTCCCGCTTTCTCCCCATAACCTTTAATTCCCTTGTCTATCAGAAACCTTTCTACCCGTGAAATATATTCAGCAAGGTAGCCTCCGCCACTTCAATGTGCAGAGAATTCCAGAAACTCATCACCCTTTGAGTGAAGAAGTTCCTCCTCAACTCTGATCTAAACTGCCCCCCTCCCCCTTATTTTGAAGCTGTTCCCTCTAGTTCCACTATCCACTAAGTGGGAAGAATCTCTCTACCTCTACCCTATCTATCCCCTTCATTTTCTTATATGTCTAATCATGAACAATGTTCAAAGGTGCTTTGAAGAAGAACATAAAAACTAGGAGCTGCGGTAACCCAGCCAGTCACTCGAACCTACTTCATTGTTCAGTAAGTTCATGGGTTGTTTCTACTCCTCAGGTGTACATCCCAACACTATCCTTATGCCCCTTGATCCCCTTTGTGTCCAAACATCTGTTGATGTCTGCCTTGAATGGACTCAGTGACTGAACATTGTGACGCTACTGTGCCTTTAAGGAAAGTATTTCTCTGCAGTTTTTTTTAAGCCGACGAGGACGTCTTGTATTTTGGCATTTGGTATTTTTGCTGCCTGCAATCCTCCTATTGTTGCTGAAGTAATATAATGGGTATCTTGTTTATTGTTAATCTGGGCCCAGTGCAGTGTCCTGGAGTTTTATGACCCTTTTGGGAATTGTTGATTTGTGTTTGTTTGGCAGGTTTGATTGGCCTTTGGATAGTTTTCTCCTCACAGGCGAAATCCCAAACTCTTTACTTCCATTGGCAGAAGCTAATTTGGACTGCCGGCTGAAAGCGGTGTTTTTATCTCTCTCCTAGGCATTGGAAATTCTACTGTTAGTCCTGGCTAGCTGAACACTAGAAGCAAGCAATGTCTCTTTCTCTCAAAGTGTGCTGAAATCTTCAGCACTACAATGCCATATTCAAAGGACTAATTCACAGCAGGTGTTGCAAAGCTGCAAGATCCAGCATCACGTGAGTATACTTGCTTTCGGTGCTAAGCCAAGAGTGGGGTGCACGCTTGTGTGATCTGTTTAGCTTAGAACAGCTGTTAAGGTTTATATAATATTATAGCTATGCTTTTGTAATTGCTAAAGGTTACTGCTAATTTTCTTATATGTTAACTGTGTTCTTAAATGAGCTTCTTTTGATAAAAGCTTCCTAGTGGGTCACTAGAATCATACCTGGAACGAAACATCTTATGCTCACCGGTGCCAAAATTCAGAGTGCACGAATTAATGGTCTTGGCTGAATATATAAAACAGCTTGGAGTTTCTGGCCTGGATTACAACAACATCCATAGCCCACTGGGGTAAAGAATTTGAGAGATTCACAGCACTTTGACTTAAATAGTCAGAGTCTCAAATGGCCAACCTCTTATCCTGATCCCCTTGGTTTTAGATACCTGAGACAAGATAGCAAAGAAAACTCATAAATAGTGTGTAAATCATTGAGAATTTAATGAACTCAACTTGACAGTATCTGATCTATTGACTTTATAGCAAACTGCAGCGTTCATTTCTCCTCTGCAAATTGATATCTGTATATTGCAATATATTGTAATTATTTATAAACTTAAATGCCCAGAATTGTGCATTTAGTTTATTATTTTATGTTTCATTTTTATATTCCTGATCGCTGACAGCTGTGTTAAGAATTATGAGCAGATGTTTTATTTGTATTACCATCAGAATTCAGCATATGTTGCTATGATGATTTTTCAATAACTAATTATCTATTTTTTCCATCTATCTCTCTCTGCCATCTATCATGAGTCCCCATTATAATTCACCCTGTATCTGCCTCTGAGGGACCCACGTTTATTCTCGCTAATACATTCCTTTTCACATATGTACTGGAGCTTTATTAACCTGTTTTTCTGTCTCCAGTTAATTTTCTCTCATTTGGCACAGTGGGTGAGCACTGCTGCCTCACGGCTCCAGGGACCCAGGTTTGACTCCTGGCTTGGGTCACTGTCTGTGTGAAGTTTGCATGTTCGCCCCCTGTCTGCGTGGGTTTCCTCCGGGTGCTCCGGTTTCCTCCCAAAGATGTGCGGCTCCAGGGACCCGGGTTTGATTCCCGGCTTGGGTCACTGTCTGTGCGGAGTTTGCATGTTCTCCCCGTGTCTGTGTGGGTTTCCTCCGGGTGCTCCAGTTTCCTCCCAAAGACGTGTGGGTTCGGTGGATTGGTCATGCTACATTGTCCCTTAGTGTCCCGGAATGTGTCAGTTAGAGGGATAATCAGGGTTACAGGGATAGGGCATGGGTGAGATTGCTGTCACTACAGACTTGATGGGCCGAATGCCCTCCTTCTTCACTGTATGGAATCTAAGGTTCTATTCTATTCTATTCAACTCTATATTCTTCTTCCTTTTTGAATCAATTTTTCACCAGGTTAGTTACATAAGAACATAAGAAATAGGAGCAGGAGTAGGCCATCTGGCCCTTCGAGCCTGCCCCGCCATTCAATAAGATCATGGCTGATCTGTCGTGGCTCAGTTCCACATTTCGGCCCTCCCCCCATAACCCTTAATCCCCTCTCTTATCAAAAACCCATCAACCCGCTTCTTAAAAATATTTAGCGAGGCAGCCTCCACCACTTCAACGGGTAGAGAATTCCAGAGATTCACCACCCTTTGAGTGAAGAAGTTCCTCCTCAACTCCGTTCTAAAACGCCCCCCCTTTATCTTGAGGCTGTGCCCCCTAGGAAGGATGTAGAGGCTTTGGAGAGGGTGCAGAGGAGGTTTACCAGGATGTTGCCTGGTATGGAGGGGAGATCCTATGAGGTGAGACTGAGAGATTTGGGGTTGTTTTCGCTGGAAAGAAGGCGGCTAAGAGGGGATCTCATTGAAACATATAAGATGATTAGAGGTTTAGACAGGGTAGATAGTGATAGCCTTTTTCCTAGGATGGAGAAAGCTACCACGAGGGGGCACGACTTTAAATTAAGGGGGGGTAGTTATAGGACTGATGTCAGGGGTAGGTTCTTTACCCAGAGGGTGGTGAGGGACTGGAATGCCCTGCCAGCTGCAGTTGTAAATGCACCTAGTTTGGGGGCGTTTAAGAGATCTGTGGATAGGTTTATGGACGAAAAGGGATTGGTTTAGGCTAGTGGGTCATTGTTTTGTAACTGGTCGGCGCAACATCGTGGGCCGAAGGGCCTGTTCTGCGCTGCAATGTTCTATGTTCTATGTTCTAGTCCTACTGTCTTTTTTGAGCGGGAAGAGTCTCTCCACCTCTATCCTATCCATCCCATTCATCATCTTATACGTCTCAATGAGATCTCCCCCTCATTCTTCTAAACTCCGTAAGGATAAAAACATACAACTAAGGATAAAGGCCGCAATCTTATTGGCGTTCATGCCAACTGAATTTTCCCATCTCGCCGCGGTGAGCGGAGATTTGGCTGACCACCAAATTTTCGGATTTCACCTCAGTGGGAGCCTGGAGTGAACAGCCAGTAAGAGAGCACCCAGATTTTGAATTGGAGACCGAATTACTTCAGGATGCTTATTCCCAAGTACTTATTCCCACCCTCTAACCACATAGGCCTCAAGGCAGTGAGCGGGATTCTCAAGCCACGTGTGCCCCAAGACTGGAATTTCTCGTCCAAGATCAACAGATCTGTAAATGGCCTGCCTAAATTTCTGTCTCGCCCACCACGATTCCCGCGGAGG
Organism: Prionace glauca; assembly: GCA_037974335.1. Classification (NCBI taxonomy): domain Eukaryota; kingdom Metazoa; phylum Chordata; class Chondrichthyes; order Carcharhiniformes; family Carcharhinidae; genus Prionace; species Prionace glauca. Next base: position 149,898,603 of record CM075723.1, on the reverse strand, counting down.
GCAAGGCAGGGGAATTCCGGCCTATGTTTGCTTTTGATGTTATCTGCAGCACAAGAGATCATAGAGTGCAGAAGGAGTCCATTCAGCCCATCGGGCCTTCACTGACCACAGTCCCACAGACGCCCTATGGCATTAACCCCACATATTTACCCTGCTAACCCCCGACACTAATTTAGCACAGCCAATCCACCTAACCTGCACAGTTTTGGACTGTGGGAGGAAACCTGAGCACCAGGAGGAAACCCACACAGACATGGGGAGAACGTGCAATCTCCCCTCCACAGCTCCAGGGACCTGGGCTCGATTCCACGCTTGGGTCGCTGTCTGTGTGGAGTTTGCACAATCTCCTCGCGTCCGCGTGGGTTTCCTCCTGGTGCTCTGGTTTCCTCCCACAGTCTAAAGATGTGCAGGTTCGGTGGATTGGCCGTGTTAAACTGACCGTAGATGCATAGGTTAGAGGATTGGTGGGTAAAATATGTACGGATATGGGGGTAGGGACGGGGTGGGTTTGTGATCAGTGCAGACTCGATGGGCTGAAGGGCATCTTTCTGTACTGCAGAGTTTCTATGATTTCCACACAGAAAGTGACCCAAAACCGGAATCTAACCCAGGCCCCTGGCGCTGTCAGGCAGCAGTGCTACCCACTGTGCCACCCTGCTGCCCTAGGTTGAGTAAATCTGGGGATAAGAGAAAAGAGAGGATGACGGGAGAAGAGAAAGAGAGAGAGAAAGAGAGAGAGAAAGAGAGAGAGAGAGAGAGAGAGGGGGACAATGGCTGGGATACTCCAATCTCCTACATATTGCCACCACTGCCAGCTGGAGAATTTGGCACTCAGGCAAATCTCCATTCACAGCAGCTGGGATTCTCTGACCTCACTTGCGGCCGGAATTCTCCGACCTCTCCCGCAGCTGGGATTCTCCAACCTCTCCCGCGGCCGGGATTCTCCGACCTCTCCCGCGGCCGAGATTCTCCGACCTCTCCCGCGGCTGGGATTCTCCGACCTCTCCCATGGCCGGAATTCTCCGACCTCCCCCCCGGCCGGAATTCTCCGACCTCTCCCATCACTGTGATCGGAGAGCGCCAAACCTTTCCGTCCTCTCTGGCAGCAGCGGTGAGGCGAACAAGACCAGAGTGTGCCGGTCAGTATATACTCCTCATTGCCAATGATTTATTCGTTGCAGTGAGTTTGTTACCACTTCCTCGTGCTTTCGTGGGACATTTTTGTATCAGGCTCCAGCACATAAGAAGCAACCCATGTGGAAAACGTTAGATGAACGTTACAGCTCACCAGATCGAGCCGCTTACACTGTTCCCCCAGCAGTAATTAAACAAGGTGCAAAATATGGATGGTTGAGGTTCTGCGAAAATCACAGTGGGGAGGTGATTTCCTCTGTGCGCGAGGCACAAAGAAATTATAAACCTGTTCTTTACAAATGAGCCGTCTGATTCTCACTGCAGTTATCTCACAAATTAAGCCTTCTCACACTCTAAAACGTGGGTATTTAAACTCTTAAACAGAGGAGAGTCAAATCATTGCAGATTGCCGTGGAAAGGGCACAGAGCTGAGGAAGTGGTATTGATGAGTGATCCAGTGAGCCAGAGTAATGGACTGGGGACCCTGGCTTGAATCCCACCATGGTCGACAGTGAAGAATTGAATTAAAAAGAAAACAGGAATTAAAACTCTAACGATGAGACATTGTTCTAAAAACCCCGTCGAGTTCACTAATGTCTTTTAGGGAAGGAAATCTTCCGCCATTGCCCAGACTGGCCTATATTTGATTTCGTTCATTCCTGGGACATGGGCATCGCTGGCTGGCCAGCATTTATTGCCCATCCCTAATTGCCCTTGGAGGGCAGTTGAGAGTCAACCCCATTGCTGTCACATGTAGCCCACAGCAGGTAAGGACGGCAGATTTCCTTCCTTAAAGGATGTTAGTGAACCAGATGTATTTTTCCGACAATGGTTTCACGGTCATCTGTAGATTCTTAATTCCAGACATTACTTTTTATTGAATTCAAATTCCATCACCTGCCGCGGCGGGATTCGAACCCGGCTCCCCAGAGCATTAGCTGAGTTTCTGGATTAATAGTCTAGCGATAATACCACTAGGCCATTGCCCCCCCCTGTGACCGCAGATCCATAGCAATGTGGTTGACTCTCAAACGTCTTCTGAAATGGGGGGCAATTAGAGATGGGGCAATAAATGGTGGGCCCAGCCAGAAATACCCACATCCTATAAAATCAAGGACTGGTATTCTGTAAGTTTGGAATCTAGTTGTGTCAATCCATAGTTTCTGATAAGGAGCCACCAGAAAGTTTAGTCAACAAACAACAACCTAGATTTATGATTGGAGTCTCTAATGAGCAGAGATGGAAAAGAGATTGCAGAGTCACTGGGATGAAGTATCCTGTTCCGCCTACCGTGAAAATCATCACAGGCGAGGGACCATGGAAACATCCGTTGACCTTGGATGGGATTTTCCGGCTTCGGGGCAAGCACAGCTGGGAAATCCCACCCATTATAACCTATTTTCCACCATTACGGGAAGTCAAGATCCATCTACTTGCACCCTAATGTTATTAACCAGCCTTCAAAGCAGCACTTGACAAAATGCCTTTTGAAAATTGATGTAATTAACATCCACTGTACCTGCTTTCTCAGTGTTAACATAAAAACCTCGATTCAATGACAGTTCCAATACCCACACGTCCAAAATTAACCCATGAGCTTCTGGTATTTGATTTGATTTGATTTATTACTGTCACATATGTTAACATACAGTGAGAAGTATTGCTTCTTGCACGCTATACAGACAAAGCATGCTGTTCATAGAGAAGGAAACAAGAGAGCACAGAGTGTAGTGTTACAGTCATAGCTAGGGTGTAGAGAAAATCAACTTAATGCGAGGTAGGTACATGCAAGAGTCTGATGGCAGCAGGGAAGAAGCTGTTCTTGAGTCGATTGGTATGGGTCACTGTCTGTGTGGAGTTTGCACATTCTTCCTGTGTCTGCATGGGTTCCCTCTGACTGCTCCGGTTTTCTCCCACATTCTGAAAGACATGCTGGTTACGTGCATTGACCTGAGCAGGTGCCGGACAGTGGCAACTCGGGGAATTTCACAGTAACTTCATTGCAGTATTAAGAATGTTCCTGACTTTGGGGAGGCCCAGATCTAGGGGTCACAGTCTCAGAATAAGAGGGAAGCCATTCAGAATCGAGGTGAGGAAGAACTTCTTCACTCAGAGAGTTGTGAACCTGTGGAATTCTCTATCACGGAAAGCTATTGGAGCCAGTTCATTCAATATGTTTAAGAGGGAGCTGGGTGTGGCCCTTGTAGCTAAAGGGTTCAAAGGGTATGGAGAGAAAGTGGGAGTCGGATACTGAAAGTGCGTAATCGTATCAAATGGTGGTGCTGGCTCAAAGGGCCAAATGGCCTACTCCTGCACCTAGTTTCTATGTTTCTCTCTTTCCTCATCTCAGCCCTAAATGGTCCAGCTGGTATCCTGAGAATGTGCCCTTTGTTCCGGATTCCCCAACCATGGAAAACATCCTCCCTACATCTACACTGTCCAACCCTGTTAGAATTTTATACATTTCAATCAAACCTCCTCTCATCCCTCTACTCTCTCGTGAGTACAAGTCTAGTCAAACCAATCGCTTCTCATAGGGCAGTGGATGGAGAAAGAACGGCTACAACAATAATTTAACAACAATGATGGCGATAGTGGCTTTTAAATGGCCATTCTGGCTGACAGTGAAGCATGCTGGGAATTTTGGTCAATTTATAGATTAAAACCAGATACAGGTGGTAAGGAGGCTGTGGTCTGGATGCTGTGATCTGAAGCATCTTGCGTTGGTCAGGTCAGGGAAGTTGTTTACATTAACTGAGACATTGTGGCACTGATTTTTATGGCTGCTATGTGTGGGACATGTAAAATGAACTAAGCATCATGGCTTCGTTCAAAAGGAGTTTCACTGGATGTTCGAGCCATGTGACCAGTTTCTTGTTACACAATTGGCTGGTTGACAGAGAATCTTCCAGAAGCAAGTGGAGAATTGTAGGTAAAAGATATGTGAGTTATATGAGAATAATCACTGTAACAAAGCTTTACCCTGAAGGAGGCAGTACTAGAAGTGTTACATAAAGAAATAATTGAATTACTGTCCTTGTTTGTCTCATTAAACTGGAATGTTTGAATTAAAGCTGTATACTTTAAAGCCTCTACTTTCTCAGAAGCCTAAGGAAATTTGGCATGTCAGCTACAATTCTCACCAACTTTTACAGATGCACCATAGAAAGCATTCTTTCTGGTTGTATCACAGCTTGGTCTGGCTCCTGCTCTGCCCAAGACCACAAGACAAAGGTCGTGAACATAGTCCAGTCCATCACATGAACCAGTCTCCCATCCATTGACTTATAGAATCATAGAAATCCTACAGTGCAGAAAGAGGCCACTTGGCCCATCGAGTCTACATTGACCACAATCTTACCCAGGCCCTACCCCCACATCCCTTCATATTTTACCCACTAATCCCTCTAACCTATGCATCTCAGGACACTAAGGGGCAATCTTAGCATGGCCAATCAACCTAACTCGCACATCTTTGGACTGTGGGAGGAAACCGGAGAAACCCCGAGGAAACCCATGCAGACATGAGGAGAATGTGCAAACTCCACACAGACAATGACCCAAGTCGGGAATTGAACCCAGGGCCCTGGAGCTGTGAAGCAACAGTGCTAACCACTGAGCTAGCGTGCCACCCTATGCTCTGTCTACACTTCCAGCTGCCTCGGCAAAGTACAGTAAGAAGTCTCACAACAATTATTGGTTTATTTGGTAGCAAAAGCCACGAGCTTTCGACAAAGCAGCCCGCCTCAAAATGAAACTGAGTGGATGATTAATTCAAAAGTTTATTTCAGAAAATACATGGAATCCCTACAGTACAAAAGGAGGCCATTGGGCCCATTAGTTTGCATCGACTGTATATCAAAGTATCTTACCCAGGCTCTATCCCCAAAGGCCCTCATATTTCCTCCACGAATTCCCCTAAGCTAAGGGGCAATTTAGCATGGCCAATCCACCTAAACCAGACATCTTTGGACACTAAGGGGCAATTTAGCATGGCCAATCCACCTAACCTACACATCTTTTGAAATCTTAATGGCAATTTTGCATGGCCAATCCATCTAACCCCACATCTTTGGACTGTGGAAGGAAAACCGGAGGAAACCCACGCAGACACGGGGAGAATGTGCAAACTCCACACAGACAGTGGCCCAAGGCAGGAATCAAACCCAGGCCCCTGGTGCTGTGAGGCAGCAGTGCTAACCACTGTGACACCGTGCTGCCCCCACACCTCTGAGATTTCGGACAGAACATGTGATAAATGTATCAAACATAGGAGAAACAAGAAACTCGGGCCTTGCAATTCCCAAAGTCCTCCACCGCGAGGATTTGCCTCATGTTCATGGCTGACTGTGGTGCAGACTAACTGATGAGCATTCATTCTTCCATTATCATCATATCATGTATTTACTAGGATGATGGGAGCTGATCTAGGTGGACTTTGGTTGACTTCTCCGACCCAAAAATCCTAATGTTCTGCTGAAAATTGTGAATTAGGCAGATACCCAAAATTTCAGCCAATTACCAAATGTGCTTTCCGTTCTCCGAGCTAAAAAGACCAAGTGCTGCTCCCAAATTCCTAACCACTTTTTGCTTCCCCCTTTAAGAATTAACCAGCCAGAAGATACAACCAGAGCTGGTCAATCACAGTGGATGTGATGGCCTGGTGCTATTATCAATCTAGAAAGCATTCTTTCTGGTTGTATCACAGCCTGGTATAGGCTCCTGCTCTGCCCAAGACCGCAAGAAACTACAGAAGGTCGTGAATGTAGCCCAATCCATCACACAAACCAGCCTCCCATCCATTGACTCTGTCTACACTTCCCACTACCTTGGCAAAGCAACCAGCATATTAAGGACCCTGCATATCCTGGACATTCTCTCTTCCACCTTCTTCTGACAGGAAAAAGGTACAAAAGTCTGAGGACACGTACCAATTGACTCAAGAACAGCTTCTTCCCTGCTACCATCAGACTTTTGAATGGACCTACCTTGCATTAAGCTGATCTTTCTCTATACCCTAGCTATGATTGTAACACTACATTCTGCGCTCTCCCTTGTTTCCTTCTCTATGAACAGTATGCTTTGTCTGTATCATGCACAAGAAACAGTGGTTTCACTGTAAACTAATACATGTGACAATAATAAATCAAATCATGTATCACTGGAGTATTAATTCAGAAACTCAGCTAATGTTCTGAGGACCCGGGTTCGAACCCCGCCACTGCAGATGGTGGAACTTGAATTCAATAAAAAATATCTGGAATTAACAATCTACTGATAACCATGAAGCTATTGTTGGCAAAACCCTCTGGTTCAGTCATGTTCTTTAGGGAAGGAAATTTGCCGTCCTTACCTGGTCTGGCCTACATGTGATTCCAGAGCCACAGCAATGCCCCCCAAGGGCAACTAGGGATGGGCAATAAATGCTGGACCAGCTAGCGACACCCATGTCCCACAAATTAATTTTAAAAAAATTACACCCTGGGAAATTTCGAACTCAGTAACACAGCAGGAAAACCTCAAACCCACGTACTAATGAGACATCAATTCATCCCATCAATATTTCATTAGAACAAGCAACTAGCTCCGGATTCTTTATTAAAAAGCACAGCCTGTTGCTCAGCACTAATTCATCAAGCTCACCCATTGGATCAGGGTGGCTGAAAAAGTGCTGCCACGGCCCATGTGAAAGGTATTGATTCTCTCTAAGCAGTTTTGGGCTCCTGCCAGAGAATTATTGTAGCTATGTTCATGCTTCGTTAAGTGACTTCAAACGATTAAAAGAAATAAAGCCCCTGCATTCACAAGGTGGTTAGCACCGCTGCCTCACTGCGCCAGGGACCCAGGTGAGACTCCCGGCTTGGGTCAGTGCTTGTGCGGAGTCGGCGCGTTCTCCCCATTTCTGCGTGGGTTTCCTCCGGGTGCTCCACTTTCCTCCCACAGTCCGAAAGACGTGCTGGTCGTGCTAAGTTCTCCCTCAGTGTACCCGATCAGGCACTGGGAGTATCGTGACTAGGGGAATTTCACAGTAACTTCACTGCAGTGTTAACGTAAGCCTACTTGTGATACTAATGAATAAACTTTAAAATTTTGAACTTTTCACGACGTCAGGATGGCTCCAAAGTGCTTTTTCACCCAACGAGGTACTTTGGAAGTGTATTCACTGTTGTAGGTAGGGCAGCACGGTGGCACAGTGGTTAACACTGCTGCTTCACAACACCAGGGATCCAGGTTCAATTCCGCCCTCAGGTCACTGTCCGTGAGGAGTTTGCACATTCTCCCTGTGACTGCATGGGTTTCCTCCATGTGCTCTGGTTTCCATCCAGGGTCCAAAGATCAATGGGTTAGGTGGATTGGCCATGCTAAATTGCCCCTAAGTGTCAGGGGGACTAGATAGGTAAAAGCATGGGGTTACGGGGACAGGGTGGGATTGTAGTCGATACAGACTCAATGGGCCAAATGACCTCCTTCTGTAATGTAGGGATTCTATGATTCTATAATTTGAACCCACAAATAGTAATGTAATAATGATCTGATTTTGATTAAGAGGTAAAAATTAGTCTCTGACACAAAAATAAAGATCTGCCGAGAGGCAAAGGTTTGGTGAGTGTCAGGCCAAGCAGAGGCATGAGTAGGAAAGCAAAGATCGTGCTGTGTGCAAACAGGATTGCCAACCCTGACTGAATGTATTCCTGAAGATTTCATCGCATGATTTGCTCAGCCACAATATGCCCGTCCTTGTGACGCATGGCCTTCATACATCAATCCAAAAGCAAAAAGACACACCACCAATTGGATGATACTTGACTTCACTCAAACAGCCTTTTCCTCCAATTTCAATATTATTATATCTGCTAAAGAGAAATGTTCAAGGGAAACGTCAAAAAAAATTAATGTCCCGATGATTTTTGTCTAAAGTTGCACATAGCAGTGTCCTGGAAATTGGCCTCCAATTCTTTCAATTCCAATTCTTCACTGTATATCAATACATGTGACATTAATAAATCAAATCAAATCAAATCCTGGAGGATCCAGGCCAATTCTGGAGGGTTTTCAACCCTAGCCTATTCCAGCTTGCCTACCTCACAGTGTCAGGGCCCTGGGTTTGATTCTTGGTTCAGGTCACTGTCTGTGCGGAGTCTGCACGTTCTCCCCGTGTCTGCGTGGGTTTCCTCTGGGTGCTCCAGTTTCCTCCCACAGTAAGACGTGCAGTTAGACAAATTGGTCGTGCTAAATTCTCCCCCAGTGTACCCGAATAGGCACTGGAGTGTGGCGACTCGGAGACTTTCACAGTAATTTCTCTGCGGTGTTAATGCAAGCCTACCTAATAAATGAACTTTAATAAATAAACTTTAAAACAAGAGGGCCTGAACTTCCAAAAGTTTGGAAAATGGTATAAATAAAGTTCTCAAAGGGTGTGAAAGAAACTCCACATGAATAAAACTCTGCCCTTCAGTGTCAAAAAAAAACAACTGAGGGTAAAAGAGAAGTGAAGAAGAGAGAACTGGTGAAAATAAATTGGAGATGAAGAAATCAGCAATTGGGACTAGTTGACCTTACCAAGACGGCGGAGGGCCGGAGTCTGCAATTGGAGCCTGATTGACCTCACCAAGATGGCGGGGCTGGAACGGGCCCGCGCAGTGGCTGGGGCGGGGCGGGGCGGGGCGGGGCTGGGCATGCGCCGCGCATGGGCGGGGTGATGACGTCAATGCGTCCTCGCGTCAGGTGGCGTCGGGCGGCGGTGTTACGTGGGCGGATCGGCGCGCGTTGGCAGGCGGAGCGGCAACAATGTAGCGTTGCGCCAGGTGTGTTAGTGCGGCCAGTGTATCCAATTGGCAGGTAAGGCGGGAAAGGCAGTGAGACCGAGTGAGGAGGTTCCTCAGGGAAGCTCCTTCTGAGCTACTGAGCTCCCAGCCTTACAGTACAAGCCTAGGCAAGAATGGTCAGCTTGTCCTTAAAGGAGGTATTGAGCTAACTTGTATCTCCCATGGAGAGGAGAGGAGGAGGGGGTGGGGTTCATTGATTATTTGGGAGGCGGGGTGGGGTTCATTGAATATTTGGGAGGGGAGGGGAGGGGTGGGGTTCATTGAATATTTGGGCGGTGGGGTTCATTGAATATTTGAGGGGTGGGTTCATTGAATATTTGGGGGTGGGGTTCATTGAATATTTGGGCGGTGGGGTTCATTGAATATTTGGGCGGTGGGGTTCATTGAATATTTGGGCGGTGGGGTTCATTGAATATTTGGGGGGTGGGGTTCATTGAATATTTGGGCGGTGGGGTTCATTGAATATTTGAGGGGTGGGTTCATTGAATATTTGGGCGGTGGGGTTCATTGAATATTTGGGGGGTGGGGTTCATTGAATATTTGGGCGATGGGGTTCATTGAATATTTGGGGGGTGGGGTTCATTGAATATTTGGGATTCAGGGAAACATAGTGCTTAATCATGATATGGAGATGCCGGCGTTGGACTGAGGCAAACACGGTAAGAAGTCTCACAACACCGGGTTAAAGTCCCATCGGTTTATTTGGTAGCAAACGCTACCTGACGAAGGAGCAGCGCTCCGAAAGCTAGTGGCATTTGCTACCAAATAAACCTGTTGGATTTTAACCTGATGTTGAGAGACTTCTTACTATGGTGGTTAATAGCTGGGTTTGAGTCCCTGGTCACTGTGTGGGACCTCGGAGCGCCAGGAATCTGGGTTCAATTCCCAGGTCACTGTCCGTGCAGAGTTTACACATTTTTCGCCCGTGTCTGCATGGGTTTCCTCTGAGTGCTCCGGTTTCCTCCCACACTCTAAAGTTGTGCGGTTTAGGTGGATTGGCCATGCTAAATTGTCCCTCAGTGTCCTAGGATGAGTGGGTTAGGGGGATTAGTGGGCTAAATACCTGGGGTTATGTGGGATGGGGTCTGGGTAAGATGCTCTGCTGCCTCACAGTGCCAGGGGCCCAGGTTTAATCCTGGCTTGGGTCACTCTGTGCGGAGTTTGCACGTTCTCCCCATGTCTGCGTGCGTTTCCTCTCATGTTCCAGAGATCTGTAGGTTAGGTGGATTGGCCATAATAACTCACGCCTTAGTGCCCCAAGATGTGTAGGTTAGGGGGATCAGTGGGGTAAATATCCGGGGTTATGTGGGATAGGGTCTGGGTAAGATGCTGTGCTGCCTCACAGCACCAGAGACCTGGGTTTATTTCCCGGCTTGGGTCACTGTCTGTGTGGAGTTTGCACGTTCTCCCCATGTCTGGGTGGGTTCCCTCTGGATGCTCTGGTTTCCTCCCACACTCGAAAAATGTGTGGGTTAGGTGGATTGGCCATGCTAAATTGCCCCTTAGTGTCCAAAGATGTGTAGGTTAAGTGGATTGGCTATGGTAAACGCGCAGAATTATGGGTTTTTGGGAGGGGCTAGGTACGACGCTTTGTCAGAGAGTCAGTGCAGACTCGATGGGCTGAATGATTGTATGCTACTGGGATTCTGTGGTTCTGTGAACTGTGGTGAGGCTCGGAGAGATTTGTGCATATTGTGTATGTATGTTTTGTCACTTTGACCTTTATCCCACCTCCCTGTTGCACCTTTCCCCGGACCCTGACCCTAAATTAGTATCAGGCGCCGATGAAGGATTATCCAGACTTGGAACATTAGCTCTATTCTCGCCACAAATGCTACCAGACTTGCTTTGATTTTCCGACCCTTTGCTGTTTTTGCCTCCTTTTCTCATTCGGGATCACGTTGTGTTCGGCAATGCTCCCGGGAAGCACTTTGGGATATTTTAAATGTGCTACATAAATAAGTTATTCCTGCTCATTCATGTGATATATTCTTTAAAAACAAGAAATTAAAGCAAAATGCCTGGCAGTACCTATTGGGAGAGCAAAAGCAGATTTAACGTTTTAAGCCCTTTGACTCGTTATCAGAAAAAAGGTTAGAAATCAAAAATGATTTTGTTGGGAGCAGTTGATATTTAGATCGTTTTTTTTTTCTTTCTTAACATTTACTATTTTTTAAAAGCTTTTACGTTCTTTCTGAGCTGCTAAGTGTTGATACTTTCTTTGTAGTTTGGTTATGAAGAGTGAATGTATTCAAGGGGCGACTGGATATAGCACTTGGGGTCAAATGAGATCAAAGATTCTGGGGAGAAAGCAGAATTAGGCGATTGAGTTGGACAATCAGTCATGATCGTAATGAATGGCAGAGCAAGCTCGAGGAGCCGAATGGCCTCCTCCTGCTCCTATCTTGTATGTGTCTATGAATAAGGAAAGTGAAGCCCGGTGTAAAGCTTGTAATTTGCTCGCTGACTCGAAGCGCTTTGGGGTTAAACTGTGCCGTCAGAGCAATTATTTTTTTCTATAAATCTCCAAGTGGGCGCTGAGTATTTGATTTATTATTGTCACATGCATTAACATACGGTGAGAAGTATCGTTTCTTGCGCGCTCTGCAGACAAAGCATGCCATTCATAGAGAAGGGAAGGAGAGAGTGCAGAATGTAGCGTTACAGTCATAGCTAGGGTTTAGAGAAAGATCAACTTAGTGCGAGATAGGTCCATTCAAAAGTCTGACAGCAGCAGGGGGAGGAGCTGTTCTTGAGTCAGTTAGAAGTTTGCCGTTTTCTGTTGGGTAACAGGGAAGAAGTTATGGGTGGTTTTTTTTTCAGAATGTGTATGCTCATCTGTGGCTTTTTTCAGAAACATTTGCAAGTTTCAATTTGACTGACTCCTTTCCATTCCTTTTGCAGTTTCCTCTCTTCGTGTAGATGGTTATTTGTGAAACAGGCTCCGAAGCTCAAAGTTTATTGTTGTTTACTTGTGCGCTCAGTGCCAGGCTCTGTTCTTATTCTCACCCAGTGTGCCCATCCGCACTCATTAGAGAGCACCTGGGGAGACGCCGATGGAGCCACCACCTCCAGAAGAAGGGCACTGAGGTTGACCATCGCTCCCCTGCGTCTCCCCCCCAGGGTATAGGCCAGCTGTGACTGCGGTGCACAGACCGGATATCGAATCTGTAACTCCCTCCTCTGTAGAGTTCTCTGCTGCACCTGCACTCTTCAAATGCTCAAGATCTTACAGACTCGGTGTCAAAAAATAATCCTCACATCTGGTGTCTGAAGTTCACGGCACGAAGGAGGCCATTCTGCAACCGTCAAGTTGCCCTCCAGCCGATCCTCACATGCCAGTAACGCTGTGGCTCAAAGTTTAACGTTTATTTATTAGTGTTGCAAGTAGGCTTGCTTACATTAACACTTCAATGAAGTTACTGTGAAAATCCCCTCGTCGCCACACTCCAGCGCCTGTTCGGGTGCACTAAGGGAGAATTTAGCACGGCCAATGCATCCTAACCAGCACGTTTTTTTGGACTGTGGGAGGAAACCGGAGCACCCGGAGGAAACCCACCCGGACACGGGGAGAACGTGCAGACTCCGTACAGACAGTGATCCAGGCTGGGAATCGAACCCAGGTCTCTGATGCTGTGAGGCAGCAGTGCTAACCACTGTGCCACTATGCTGTGGTTGAGGCAGTTGATTTATTATTGTCATGTATACTGGGATACAGCGAAAAGTATTGTTTCTCGTGCATTATACAGACAAAGCACACCGTTCATAGAGTACAAAGGGGAGTAAGTTGCCAATCAGGCTTTTTAAACATTAATGGGCATTTCTGTCTCTTACCACTGTTTTGGACAGTGAGTTCTAGATCACAACACCCTCTGGATGAAGCAGATGTCCCTTCAAATCCCCTCCACATCTCCCATTTCTTATCCCAGATCTTTGACCCATGGTCATGGAGTGGGGGAGGTAGGATCCAGTTGGCATGGCCCACATAGGAATCAATGAGACAGGTAGAACTACACTTTTGTTGCAATCCTTTAGCCCCCACTAGTCATCGACTTTGCACCAACTCTCCCAAAGAGCACCCCACCCAGGCCCCCTCACTGGCCCGATCCCAGGAACCCCGAATATTGATCATGGCCAATTCACCTAACTTACACATCTTGGAACACTAAGGGAGAATGTAACATGGCCAATCCACCTAACCCGCAAATCTTTGGACAGTGGGAGGAAACTGGAGCACCCGGAGGAAGCCCACGCAGACATGGGGAGGACGTGCAAACTCCCCACAATCGCCCAAGACCAGAATCAAACCCGGGTTCCTGATCCTGTGAGGCAGTAATGCTAACTACTGTGTCACCGGGCTGCCTACAGATCATTTAACAAGGACTTTGGACAGGACTTTAAACCGATGGGGAGGTGAATTCAGGTGAAGTTAGATCTGAAGGAAAAGGTTGAGTCAACAGAATATTGTAGCAATGAGAACAAAGATAAACAGTGAGACAGAGTTTCACAGTAACTTGACATAATGGGCGAGGCCCTTGCAAGAGATAGTGATTTTAAAAAAAAGTCAAAGCTTCTTTATTAGAATGCGTGGAGCATCCACTATGCAGTAGATGGAGATAACTGGTTTCGATCTAATCATCATTGCAAAGACACGGTTACAAGGTTGGGAAATAAATACCCAAGGGTGCACAATGTTTCAGAAAGCCAGACAGAATAGGAAAAAAGGGAAGGGGACAGACAGCCCTGATAGTAAAGGACGACATAGCTCCTGAGTGAGGCAGGAACTTGGTTCAGGAGGTCACTGGTGAGAATCCGTATGGATGGTGATTAGGAAAAGCAAGAGTCAGTAAATATTGGTGGGACTATGTTATAGCCCTCTAACAGTTATGTTGTTGGATGGAGCATTAAGTGGAAGTTTTCGCTCTATGGATGTGTGTAATTCAGTGTTTGTAAAGGGGGGTAGCGGATAGAAGTATCCTTAAATGTGAGTTCATGCAACTTCAGTTCTGACATCTTCCAGCAAATTGAACATCGTTTTCCTGGTTGGAAGAAGTTGGGAACATTTTTCATTGGTTTCCAAATCACTTTCCTTGGTGGCTTTTCCAGAATTATAGTGTAGAAAGTTAACCCCTGCTTTCCCATCCAAGCTTGCCGTTCTACGTGGCTCCGTTTGGGATGCTTTGAAGTAGCGATGGTGGCCATTATCTGCTCCAGCCCCTTCCTTCTCGGGGTCTCGACACCGCTGGGTTCTTCCCTCTCCCTTTGTCGCCTCCTGCTAGATCTGAAGCTTATTTCTTCCAGTGCCGCGCCCTGAGCGAAGGTTTAAAAAAAAAGGGCATGGAGGATATTGAATGATCCTCAGTCGGAGGATGCAGTCGAAGGGTTCGAGGGAGAACTTTATAGAGTGGTGCGAAGTTTGAGATTGGACTGCACTCCTCACTCATGCTGTGGCAGAATGCTCATTGAATGTCATTCATTTTGCATCGTACCATCTCTTTTACAGGCCTAAAGGACTTAGACCAAGTGCTACTGACATTCACCATGTGCGGGCGCACTGCATGCTCACTGGCAGCGGATCAGATCAGACGCGCCTGTGCCTACCGCGATAGGCAAGGGAAGAGGAAGGACCCCGAGTGGAAAAAAGGGGACAAAGACAAGTACAAACCCTCGTTCAACAGAAGCCCGCACTCTACCGGCCCAGTGCTGGTGTCCAGAAAGCACTTCTACAAAGTAATTCCCACCCTGGGTTTCTCGAATGTGTTTCTTATGCTCCTTTGCGCTTGGGGATTGGGAAGCGCGTCCAGCTTTTAATTTGCAGTCTAGTTTATTACTAGGGCTGGCCACGGTGGAACAGCGGTTAGCACTGCTGCCTCGCGGTGCCGCGGTTTCGATTCTGGCCTCCGGTCACTCTCTGTGTGGAGTTTGCGCATTCTCCCCGTCTCTGCGGGGGTTTCCTCCGGGTGCCTCCGTTTTCCTGCCACAGTCCAAGGATGTGGGGGTTAGGTGGATTGGCCATGATTGGTGGATTGCGCGGGGTACGGTGGGAGATTGGTCCTAGGTAGAGAGCTCTTCTGGACGCTTGGGCATTCTATGGTTCTATCCCCACCCCAGTTGCTGCATTATGTTCAAGCCAAAATGAAAAGGAGCGGCAATACGCAAAGTCAACAGATAGACTTTTATGGACTCCTTACAGTGCAGGCGAAGGCTATTCGGCCCATCGAGTCTGCACCGACCACAATCCCACCCAGCCCCTATCCCTATTGCCCCATGTATATACCCTGCTAGTCTCCCTGACACTAATTAGCAATTTATACTGGCCAATCCACCTAACCGGCATGTCTCTCAGACTGTGGGAGGAAACCGGAGCACCAGGAGGAAACCCACGTAGACACGGGGAGAGTGTGGAAACTCCACACAGACAGTGAGACCTGCGCTGTCTCCATCTGGCGGGACTGGCCAGGGCTGGGAAGGGAGCCCGCCCTGAAGATGGGCGCATGTGTGTGTGTTTGACTGACCGGATCTGTGTTTGTATTGACAGAGTGCGGAGAGTGATGAGCCTATTCTGGCGGCCATGCGCTGGGGTCTCATTCCTTCCTGGTTTCGGGAGAGCGATCCCGCGAAGATGCAGTACAACACCAGTAACTGCCGCAGTGACGGGATGATGTACAAGAATTCATACAAGGTGTGACCCTCGATCCAGAACATAGAACATTACAGCACAAACAGGCCCATCGGCCCTCGAGTTGCGCCGATCACATCAACCCCACCAATCTATAGACCTATCTATAACCCCCAATCCCATTAAACCCCATATACTCATCCAGAAGTCTTTTAAAAGACCCCAGCGAGTTCGCCTCCACCACCGATGACGGCAGCCGATTCCATTCACTCACCACCCTCTGAGTGAAAAACTTACCCCTAACATCACCTCTGTACTTCCCTCCCCGCACCTTAAATCTGTGTCCTCTCGTAGCGACCATTTCAACCCGGGGAAATAGCCTCTGAGAGTCCACCCTATCTATTCCTCTCAACATTTTATAAACTTCTATCAGGTCGCCTCTCAACCTTCGCCTCACCAGGGAAAAGAGTCCCAGCTCCCTCAACCTATCTTCATAAGGCATGCCTCCCAGTCCAGGCAACATCCTTGTAAATCTCCTCTGCATCCTTTCAATAGCTTCTACGTCTTTCCTATAGTGAGGCGACCAGAACTGCGCACAGTACTCCAAATGAGGCCTGACAAGGGTCCTGTAAAGTTGCAGCATTACCTCCCGACTCCTAAACTCAATCCCTCGATTAATGAAGGCCAGTACACCATACGCCTTCTTGACCACCTCCTCCACCTGCGAGGCCGATTTAAGAGTCCTGTGGACCCGGACCCCGAGATCCTTCTGCTCTTCAACGCTACTAAGACTCCTGCCCTTGATAGTGTACTCGTTCATCCCGTTGGTTCTGCTGAAATGGACGACTACACATTTATCCGCGGATCTAAGAACATAAGAAATAGGAGCAGGAGTAGGCCATCTGGCCCTTCGAGCCTGCCCCGCCATTCAATAAGATCATGGCTGATCTGTCGTGACTCAGCTCCACTTTCCCGCCCTCTCCCCATAACCCTTAATCCCTTCTCTTATCAAAAACCCATCAACCCGTTTCTTAAAAATATTTAGCGAGGCAGCCTCCACCACTTCAACGGGCAGAGAATTCCAGAGATTCACCACCCTTTGAGTGAAGAAGTTCCTCCTCAACTCTGTTCTAAACCGCCCCCCCTTTATCTTGAGGCTGTGCCCCCTAGTCCTACTGTCTTTTTTGAGCGGGAACAGTCTCTCCACCTCTATCCTATCCATCCCATTCATCTTATACGTCTCAATGAGATCTCCCCTCATTCTTCTAAATCTACCCTCAGATTTATTTATTTTTTTAAAAATAAAGTTTGTTTATTTGTCACAACAAGGCTTACATTCACATGGGGGATCAGGATACTGAATTTGATGGTCAGTCATGATCAAAATGAATGGTGGAGCAGGCTTGAAGGCCGAATGGCCTACTCCTTCTGTTTTGCCTGTTTCTATGTACCCATTGAGAAAGGAATTGGATTGCATAGAAACATTGAAGCTAGGGGCAGGAGGAGGAGGCCATTTGTCCCTTCGAGATTGCACTGGGGATCTTATAGAGACTTACAAGATAATGAAGGGGATGGATAGGGTAGAGGTAGAGAGATTCTTCCCGCTTAGAAAGGATAGCAGGACTAGAGGGCACAGCCTCAAAATATCGGGTGGGGGTAGCTTAGAACGGTGTTGAGGAGGAACTTCTTCACTCAAAGGGTGGTGAATCTCTGGAATTCTCTGCCCGTTGAAGTGGTGGAGGCTGCCTCGCTGAATATATTTAAGTCACGGGTAGATAGATTTCTGATAGGCCAAGGGGATTAAGGGTTGTGGGGAGAGGGCGGGAAGGTGGAGCTGAGTCACGACAGATCAGCCATGATCTTATTGAATGGCGGGGCAGGCTCGAAGGGCCAGATGGCCTACTCCTGCTCCTATTTCTTATGTTCTCATGTCATTCATCACAATCATGGCTGATCGTCCAACTCAACAGCCTAATCCTGCTTTTGCCCCAAGTGCCATATCCAGCCGCTTCTCGAATACGTTCAGTGTTTTGGCATCAACTGCTTCCCGTGGTAATGAATTCCACAGGCTCACCTGGGTGAGGAAATGTCTCCTCGCCTCCGTGCAGTGTGTCCTCCTCCTCCTCCTCTTAGATCCAGGCTCCACAGACTCCAATGTTCAGGCCTGTAACCATCGTAACCTGTTCCCCAACAGGATCCTTTCATTAAAGGACAGCGCTGCGTGGTGTTGGCTGACGGATTTTACGAGTGGCAGAGACAATACGGAGAAAGGCAGCCCTATTTCATCTACTTCCCACAGACCTGCGAGGAAGAGGAGGTACGCGCAACAACCTTTTTATAATCTCGGGTGCCTCTGCAGCCAGTTTGAAAGTTTATTTGTGAATTGCCGGAAGTAGGCTTGCGTTAACACTGCAGTGAAGTTACTGTGAACCCCCCCCCCCCCCCTCCCCTAGTTGCCACACTCCGGCACCTGTTCGGGTTACACTGGGGGAGAATTTAGCACGGCCAGCGCGTCCTAACCGGCGCGTCTTTCAGACTGTGGGAGGAAACCGGAGCACCCGGTGGAAACCCACGCAGGTACGGGGAGAACGCGCAGAGTCCGCACGGATGGTGATCCAAGCTGGCAATCGAATCCTGGTCCCTGGCGCTCTGGGGGCAGCAGCGCTAACCATCTTGCTGCCACGTGGAGTGGGGCAAGAAACCGGTGCACCTGGGGGAACCCACGCAGACAATGGGGGGGGGCGGGGGGGGGGCTGAACATGCAGACTCCGCACAGACAGTGACCCAAGCCGGAAATCGTATCTGGGTGGGTGGGTAACTGGTGCTGTGAGGCAGCAGTGCTACCCTATCTAGCACCTTGACTTGAGAAGGAACACCAGTCCCATCCAACACCTGCGTAATACCCACTGTGGATGAGGTTAGTGCACAGTCCAAACAGGGCAACTCTCTCCCCTTACTCTGTTCTTTAGCCCTGACTGAATGGTAGCTATTCTGATACCGGAGAGGATTTGCTCACTGCCCATTCATGTCATTGCTCGGCAGGTAAATCAACTTAGTGGAAAGAGAGGGGGCAGAAGAGGGGACATCCTAATTTATTGATGACATGGTGTAGTATGGCCTTGTATAAGGTCAGAGGGTTGCGGAGTTTGGACTTTAGAGCAGTGAGTTAGATTTCCCCATGAATCTCGGGACAGGTAACAATAATGACAATCGTTACTCACTGTTTGCTGAAGCTTTCCCTCTCTCCCGCTCTCTCTGGTTAATTGAGCACATTGAGCTAATCACAGATCTTTCTCCTACCTTCTGATTATCCTCTCGAAAACATGCTGACGGTGGAGCAATCAACATTGGAACTCGGTTAATTTAATCAAGTTAAATAACTGATTCAGGTTAAAAGCTGATGGTTGGAACGCACTCAGCAACATTAAGTAATTTACAAAAGGAAAGAGAGACCGAGGACGGATCAATGCCTCCTTGGCTTTTGGCAGTGTTTGTTTGGTGGTAAGATGGGTGTCAGACGTTTACTGCGCGGAAACAGATCCTTTGGTCCAACTTGTCCATGCCGCCCCCCCCCCCCCCCCTTTGTTTTTAGAAACCCCTAAGCTAGTCAAATAGGAGGAAACCGGAGCACCCGGAGGAAACCCACGCAGGTATGGGGAGAATGTGCAAACTCTGCACAGTCAGTGACCCAAGCTGGGAATTGAACCTGGGTCTCCGGCGCTGTGAGGCAGCAGTGCCAACCACTGTGCCACCAGGTCGCCCTTGCCTGATTAAGGAATATTTGGAACCAGCGCTGGCCATAAATAAACTGGACACTTTGATCTCCCACTGGACGGTCATCAAGCTATCAGAGCTCATCTGCTTCCTCTGGGATTAAAGGGTGCACTGGTGTGCATCACGGTGTTGAACGTCCAGCTTTGGGAGGGTGGTCAAGTGTCAGTGTGCCATCGTATAGAGGCAGCTACTTCCCACTTTCAGACCCCGCGACAGTGGCACAGTGGTTAGCACTGCTGCCTCACAGTGCCAGGGCCCTGGGTTCGATTCCCAGCTTGGGTCACTGTCTGGAGTTTGCATGCTCTCCCCGTGACTGCTTGGGTTTCCTCCGGTGCTCCAGTTTCCTCCCACAGCCCAAAAGACTTGCTGATTAGATGCATTGGCCGTGATAAATTCTCCCTCAGTGTACCCAAAAGGGGCGCTGGAGTGTGGCGACTAGGGGATTTTCACAGTAACTTCATTGCAGTGTTAATGTGAGCCAACTTGTGACACTAATAAATTAAGCTAGTCTCCTTGTGAAAGGGCAGCACGGTGGCACAGTGGTTAGCACTGCTGCCTCACAGTGCCAGGGACCTGGGTTCAATTCCAGCCTTGGGTGACCGTGTGGAGTTTGCACATCCTCCCCATGTAGAACGATAGAAAATTACAGCTCAGAAACAGGCCTTTTGGCCCTTCTTGTCTGTGCCGAGCCATTTTTTTTTTGCCTCGTCCCACTGACCTACACTTGAACCATGTCCCTCCACACCCCTCTCATCCATGAACCCGTCCAAGTTTTTCTTAAAAGTGACCCCGCATTTACCTCTTTATCCGGCAGCTCATTCCACACTCCCACCACTCTCTGTGTGAAGAATCCCCCCCCCCCCCTAATATTCCCTTTAAACCTTTCTCCTTTCGTGGGTTTGCTCCCATAGTCCAAAGATGTGCAGGTGAGGTGGAGCAGCCATGGCTCTGGCTCTGATCTTCAGGTCGTCATTGGTCTCTGGTGTAGTCCCGGAGGATTGGAGGATAGCGAATGTTGTCCCATTGTTTAAGAAGGGGAACAGAGACTTTGCCGGGAATTATAGACCGGTGAGTCTTACTTCTGTTGTGGGCAAGGTTTTAGAAAAAATTATTGGGGATAGGATTTATAGTTATTTGGAGTGTAATGAATTGATTAGAAATAGTCAGCATGGTTTTGTAGTGGGTAGGTCGTGCCTTACTAACCTTATTGAATTTTTTGATAAGGTGACCAAAGAGGTGGATGGGGGCAAGGCAGTTGATGTGGTATATATGGATTTTAGTAAGGCGTTCGATAAGGTTCACCATGGTAGGCTTCTGCAGAAAATGCAGATGTATGGGATTGTGGATAATCTAGGAAATTGGATCAGAAATTGGCTATCAGATAGGAGACAGAGGGTGGTGGTTGATGGTAAATATTCATCATGGAGTTCGGTTACAAGTGGTGTGCCTCAGGGATCTGTTTTGGGGCCACTGCTGTTTGTAATCTTTATTAATGATCTGGATGAGGGTATAGTTGGGTGGATTAGTAAATTTGCTGATGACACCAAAGTAGGAGGTGTGGTAGATTGTGAGGAAGGGTGTCATAGTCTGCAGGGAGACTTAGATAGGTTGCAGAGCTGGGCCGAGAGGTGACGGATGGAATTTAATGCAGAGAAGTGTGAGGTAATTCACTTCGGTAGGAGCAACAGATGTGTCGAGTATAGGGCTAACGGGAGGACTTTAAATAGTGTGGATGAACAGAGGGATCTAGGTGTATGTGTACATAGGTCCCTGAAAGTTGGGAATCAAGTAGATAAGGTTGTTAAGAAGGCGTACGGTGTCTTGGCGTTTATTGGTAGGGGGATTGAATTTAAGAGTCGCAGCGTCATGTTGCAACTGTACACTACTCTGGTACGGCCGCACTTGGAGTACTGTGTGCAGTTTTGGTCCCCACATTACAGGAAGGGTGTGGAGGCTTTGGAGAGGGTGCAGAGGAGGTTTACTAGGATGTTGCCTGGTATGGAGGGGAGGTCCTATGAGGAGAGGCTGAGAGATTTGGGGTTGTTTTCGTTGGAAAGAAGTCGGCAAGAGGGGATCTTATTGAAACATATAAGATGATTAGAGGTTTAGATAGGGTGGACAGTGATAGCCTTTTTCCTCGGATGGAGAAAGCTAGCACGAGGGGGCATGGCTTTAAATTAAGGGGGGGTAGCTACAGGACGGATGTCAGGGGTAGGTTCTTTACCCAGCGGGTGGTGAGGGATTGGAATGCCCTGCCTGCTGCAGTTGTAAATGCTCCTAGTTTGGGGGCGTTTAAGAGATCTGTAGATAGGTTTATGGATGAAAAGGGATTGGTATAGGCTAGTGGGTCATTGTTTTTGTAACTGGTCGGCGCAACATCGTGGGCCGAAGGGCCTGTTCTGCGCTGTTATGTTCTATGTTCTATGCTAAACTGCCGCTTGTGTCCAAAAACAAGTAGTCCAGGTAGTAAATGTACAGGGTTATGGGGAGAGGGCCTGTGTAAGATAGCCGGTGCAGAGAGTCGGTGAAGTCTCAATGGGCCAAATGGCCTCACTGCGCTGTAGGGATTCTATGAAAACAAAAGTGGAAAGCAATGTGCTTAAAAATCACCAGCCATATTCCCGGAACTGGTTGACAAGCTTGTTTGGAGTGTAGCCCTGGTTGGAAATGCAGCAGCCATTTTTGTACAGAGCAGGATCCCACACACGGCTCCTTGTCA
The DNA here is from genome assembly GCA_037974335.1 of Prionace glauca. Lineage (NCBI taxonomy): Eukaryota > Metazoa > Chordata > Chondrichthyes > Carcharhiniformes > Carcharhinidae > Prionace > Prionace glauca. The sequence goes on along the minus strand of CM075723.1, from coordinate 149,876,531 downwards.
TTGGAGCAGAGAAGGAAATCGAGTCTCTACTGGATTTCTGGAGTAACCCCTGTCCCATTCCCGGAGACTCTATCCCCGTTTCCCAGCATGTTTATTTCCCTCCAGTCTCCGTCCAAGTTCCTTCTGAAATCATTCACTGTCTCCGCTTCCCCACTCCCTCCTTCTTAGACAGCGCGTTCCAGGTCATTGCCACTCACTGTGTGAAAACAAAGCCTTCCTCACATCGCCAACACATTACTTGCCCCAAGACTTAATCTCTTGTCCATCAACTGTTGGGAACAGTTTTTCTCTGTCTGCTTTATCTCGACTTGTCACCGTTTTGTCCACCTCGAGTAAATCTTGCACCCCAGTGTTCATCTCTCCACAGAGAACAACCCCATCTTCTCCAACCTAAACTTGAAGCTAAATTCCCCTCGCCCCGGAACCGTTCTGATAAACCTCCTCTACAGCCTCTCGAAGATCCTCACTTCCAAAAGGAGTTTAATTTAGATAAATGTGAGCTGAATCGTTTTGGTAGATTGAACCAGGGCAGGACTTAGTTAGTGGTAGGGTGTTGGGAAGAGTTACAAAATCTACGGGTTCACGTTCATAGCTCATTGAAAGTGGAGTCACAGGTGGACAGAGTGGTGAAGGAAGGCATTTGTCGTGCTTGGTTTCATTGGTCAGAACATTGAATACAGGAGTTGGGACGTCTTGTTGAAGTTGTACAAGACATTGGTAAGGCCACACTTGGAATACTGTGTGCAATCCTGGTCACCCTATTATAGAAAGGATATTACTAAACTAGAAAGAGCGCAGAAGAGATTTATTAGGATGCTACCGGGACTTGATGGTTTGAGTTATAAGGAGAGGCTGGATAGACTGGGACTTTTTTCTCTGGAATGTAGGAAGCTTAGGAGCGATCTTATAGAGGTTTATAAAATAATGAGGGTAAAGATCAGTTAGATAGTCAACAACTTTTCCCAAAGCTAGGGGAGTCTAAAACTAGAGGGCATAGCTTTAAGGGGAGGGATACAAAAGGGTCCAGAAGAGCAATTTTTTCACAGAGGGTGGTGAGTGTCTGGAATGAGTTGCCAGAGGTAGCAGTAGAGGCAGGTACAATTGTCTTTTAAAAAGCATTTAGACAGTTACATGGGTAAGACGGGTATAGAGGGATATGGGCCAAACGTGGGCAATTGGGACTGGCTTAGTGGTTAAAAACTGGGCGGAATGGACAAGTTGGGCCGAAGGGCCTGTTTCCATGCTGTAAACCTCCATGACTCTTAAGTGTGGTGACCAGAGGCGGACACAATACCCTAGTGGCGGCCTGACCAAGGCTTTATAAAGACTCGGCCTAAACGTCGCTGCTCTTGGTCCCCCGGTGGCTCGGTTTCCCTGCCTGACTCGCCTCGGTTTGACAGTCGCCCCATCGGTAACGCCCGAGTGTGTTTGCTGTTGCAGGTGGACAGCGAGGAGTGGTCAGGCCGGCGGCTGCTCACCATGGCTGGGCTCTTCGACTGCTGGAGGCCTCCGTGTGGAGGGGAGGAGCTGTACACCTACACCGTCATTACAGTGCCGGCTTCCAAAGCAATGGACTGGATCCACGACAGGTAAGGCCCAGGAGAGGAACCAGGGGAGGCGAGGGCAACGTTCTGTCGTTCCTCTGATGCTGTCTCTTCAAGCGTGCGCACAGCAGGTGTAAACCTGGGCCCCAAAGCAGGTAATTGCGCACAGATCAGAAACTAGTCCTGCGAGTACCTGACCCCTGATCAGGATAGTCCCAGTACCTGTCCTTTGCAGGTACTCTGACCTCTAATTTACTGATTGTTCGTTACCTCGTGCACTCTTGAGTCCAAATTCATCAAAGATTCCATCAAGGCCCAACGAGTAGATTTAAGAATCTTGAGACGCGGCAGCCACATTGAGCCGCGAATGGCCCAGTTTGGAAAGCGGCCCAGTTCGGGCCTGGTGTCAGTTGAACGCAGGTGCAAGTTCCTCGAGACCAGCCTTTGCCACTCAGTCACTTCCCGTTCGGGCGGGTGGTGTAACGGTAACGACCATGGACGAATAATTCAGGAGGCCCAGTGTCTGGGGACAACGGGTTCGAATCCCACCACGGCAGCTGGTGGAATTTCAACTCAATTAATTTTTTTAAAAAAAAAAGAGAGAGAGAGTCTGGAATTGAAAGCTCGCCTCAGGAATGGTGACCGCAATGACCATCATCGATTGTCACTAAAAGAAAAAAAAACATCTGGATCGCTAATGTCCCCCTTGAGGAAGGAAATGGGTGACACGGTGGTTAACACTGCTACCTCGCAGCACCAGGGACCTGAGTTCGATTCCCAGCTTGTGCAAACTCCACACGGACAGTGACCCATTCTCCCCGTGTCTGCCTGGGTTTCCTCCGGGTGCTCCGGTTTCCTCCCACAGTGCGAAAGACGTGCGGGTTTGATGCATTGGCCGTGCTAAATTCTCCCTCGGTGTACCCGAACAGGAGCTGGAGTGTAGCAACTCGGGGGATTTTCACAGTAACTTCATTGCAGTGTTAATGTAAGCCTACCTGTGACAGTAATAAATAAATATAGAAACTAAAAGCAGGAGGAGACCATTTAGCCCTTCGAGCCTGCTCTGCCGTTCATTGCGATCATGACTTATCATCGAATTCAATATCCTGATCCCCCTCCCCCTCCCCCCCCCCCCCCCGCCCCGTACCCCTTTAACCCCAAGAGTTATAACTTTAAACTTAAATCTGCTGTCCCTACCCAGACTCCAGAACCGCAGAATGTGGTTGACTCTGAAATGGGCAAGCGAGACACTCAGTTAAAGGGCAACTGGGGATGGGCAACAAATGCTGGCCTGTCCAGTGACACCCCCAATCCAGAGTGTAGGAGAAAGCGGGAGAGTTTAACTGGCTTCCTAGCTGTAAGATTGATTGGCCCAAAGATGTGCAGGTTAGGTGCTAAATTACCCCCTAGTGTTCTGGGATGTGTTCATCAGCGGGACTACAGGGGTAAACAATTGGGGTTATGGGGATTACATAAGAACATAAGAAATAGGAGCAGGAGTAGGCCATTCAGCCCTTCGAGCCTGCCTCGCCGTTCAATAAGATCAAGGCTGATCTGTCGTGGCTCAGCTCCACCTTCCCGCCCTCTCCCCATAACCCTTAATCCCCTCTCTTATCAAAAACCCATCAACCCGTTTCTTAAAAATATTTAGCGAGGCAGCCTCCACCATTTCAACGGGCAGAGAATTCCAGAGATTCACCACCCTTTGAGTGAAGAAGTTCCTCCTCAACTCTGTTCTAAACCGCCTACGGGGATAAGGCCTTGTGGAATTATTGTCAGTGGAGACTCAGTGGGCCGAATGGCCTCCTCCTGCGCTGTAGGGATTCGATGTGCTCTGGAGTTCTGCCCACGGTTTCTGGGGAGTTGAGAAGTAGTCAGTTTCTGTGTGACAATGTCCAAACCCCTCTGCGGCTATGAACTCGCAGGGCGGCACGGTAGCACAGTGGTTAGCACTGCTGCTTCACAGCTCCAGGGTCCTGGGTTCGATTCCCGGCTCGGGTCACTGTCTGTGTGGAGTTTGCACATTCTCCTCGTGTCTGCGTGGGTTTTCTCCGGGTGCTCCGGTTTCCTCCCACAGTCCAAAGATGTGCGGGTTAGGTTCATTGGCTATGCTAAAAATTACCCCTTAGTGTCCTGGGATGTGTAGGTTAGAGGGATTAGCAGGTAAATGTGTAGGGATATGGGGATAGGGTCTGGGTGGGATTGTGTTCTGTGCAGACTCGATGGGCCGAAGGGCCTGTTTCTGCACTGTAGGGTTCTATGTAAAGGGTCCTGTGTCCCGGGTGCTGGCAGATCTAGATTGGTCCCTGCTCAAACCAGGTTTTGATTGTGTAAAATTCTCATCCTTGTTGTCCCCCCGACAGAATGCCAGCCATCCTGGATGGGGAGGAGGCCGTGAGGATGTGGTTGGATTACGACGAGGTTCCGCCTATGGAGGCGATGAAACTGATTCACCCGACGGAATTCATCGCCCTTCACCCCGTCTCCACCGTCGTCAACAATTCCAGAAATGACTTCCTCAAATGCATCAAACCCATCGAGCTGGGAGTTAAAAAGGTAAGGGTCTTATTTTTCCGTAAAGAGTTCACGTCGAGATAAATGACTGAAGTGGGGGCTGTATCTTTGTGCTTTTTGATTTGGGACTGTGTGTTGTTTTGTTTTTTTTTTCATAGCCTCCCCCCTTTTCCCCGAGTGAATTGAGACTTCCTCAGGCCCACGCCCATAGTCTCTCCCAATACTGTGGCCATTCTCCTGATACCCTTGTTAAGAACATAAGAAATAGGAGCAGGAGTAGGCCATCTGGCCCTTCGAGCCTGCCCCGCCATTCAATAAGATCATGGCTGATCTGTCGTGGCTCAGCTCCACTTTCCCGCCCTCTCCCCATAACCCTTAATCCCCTCTCTTATCAAAAACCCATCAACCCACGTCTTAAAAATATTTAGCGAGGCAGCCTCCACCACTTCAACGGGCAGAGAATTCCTGAGAATCACCACCCTTTGAGTGAAGAAGTTCCTCCTCAACTCCGTTCTAAACCGCCCCCCTTTTATCTTGAGGCTGTGCCCCCTAGTCCTACTGTCTTTTTTGAGCGGGAAGAGTCTCTCCACCTCTATCCTATCCATCCCATTCATCATCTTATACGTCTCAATGAGATCTCCCCTCATTCTTCTAAACTCTAACGAGTACAAGCCTAGTTTATTCAGCCTCTCCTCATAGCTCAATCCCCTCAACTCCAGTATCAGCCTAGTAAACCTCCTCTGCACTCCCTCCAGGGCCAAAATATCCTTGCGCAGGTGCGGCGCCCAAAACTGCACACAGTACTCCAGCTGCGGCCTCACCAATGCCCTATACAGCTGCAGCAAGACCTCCCTACTTTTATATTCAATCCCCCTCGCTATGAAGGCCAGCATCCCATTCGCCTTCCTGACCACCTGCTGCACCTGCAAGCTGGGTTTATCCCCGAGTGAATTGAGACTTCCTCAGGCCCACGCCCATAGTCTCTCCCAATACTGTGGCCATTCTCCTGATACCCTTGTTTTTTTTATTCATTCATGGGACGTGGGTATCGCTGGCTGGTCCAGCATTTATTGCCCATCCCTAGCTGCCCTTGAACTGAAAGTCTCACTCAGCCATTCAGAGGGCAGTTGAGAGTCAACCACATCGCTGTGGCTCTGGAATCACGTGTAGGCCAGACCAGGTAAGGACAGCAGATTTCCCTCCCTAAAGGACATCGGCGATCCAGATGGGGGTTTTCACAGCAATTGGTTCTGGGGTCGCATGTAGGCCAGACCGGGTAAGGACGGCAGATTTCCTTCCCTAAAGGACATCGGCGAACCAGGTGGGTTTTTTAACAACAATCGGCAATCTCCCCACGGTCGTCAGTAGATTCTTAATTCCAGATATTTTTTATTGCATTCAAATTCCACCAACTGCCGTGGCGGGATTCGAACCCGGGTCAACATTAGCTGAGTGACCACTAGGCCAGTAGGTCATTGCCTCCCCTGCAGTGACATTCAACTGTAGACTGAATCACGGAGCCTGTTCTCGTTCTCAGCTGAAGCATCGTTCAATTTCTCTCCACCTCGTTACTGCTGCCAGTCAGCAAACGGCACAGATTGGGGTTCAAACCTGCAACCTTCCTCAGATGGACAGTCTTTGGTTTGGACTGTTATTGTCACATGTATTAACATACAGTGAAAAGTATTGTTTCTTGCGTGCTGTACAGACAAAGCATACCATTCATAGAACCCTACAGTGCAGAAAGAGGCCCTTCGGCCCATCGAGTCTGCACCGAACACAATCCTACCCCAATATCACACCTACTAATCCTCTAACCTCGTCTACCCTGGACACTAAGGGGCAATTTCTTAGCATGGCCAATCAACCTGACCCACACATCTTTGGACTGTGGGAGGAAACCAGAGCACCCGGAGAAAACCCACGCAGACACGAGGAGAATGTGCAAACTCCACACAGACAGTGACCCGAGCCGAGAATCGAACCCAGGACCCTGGAGCTGTGAAGCAACAGTGCTAACCACTGTGCTACCGTGCCACCATAGAACATTACAGCGCAGAACAGGCCCTTCGGCCCACGATGTTGCGCCGACCAGTTACAAAAACAATGACCCACTAACCTATACCAATCCCTTTTCATCCATAAACCTATCTACAGAAGGTTTCATAGAGAAGGAAAGGGGACAGTGCAGCATGTAGCATTACAGTTATAGCGAGGGTGTAGAGAAAGATCAACTTAATGCGAGGTAGGTCCATTCAAATGTCTGACAGCAGCAGGGAAGAAGCTGTTCTTAAGTCAGTAGGTACGTGACCTCAGACTCTTGTATCTTTTTCCCAAAGGAAGAAGGTGGAAGGACAATGTGACACAGTGAGCACGTGA